>VZQC01014711.1:1606951-1637655 GCA_009823505.1 Rhizomys pruinosus
AAGATCCAACTAAAAAGAAGAAGTAATGAGGGGTGGAGGAGATTGCTTAGTGGTTAAGAGCTCCGACCACTCTTGCAGAGGACCGGGTTCGATTCCCAGCACCCTTGGCGGCTGAGAGCCTCTGTCTCATTCCCGGTTAACTCCAGTTCCAGGGGAGTCCGATGCCCTCTTCTACCTCTGTGTTTCATGCATGGCACTTACACACATGCATCAAAATATACACTTAACAATAAAATAAATTAAAATTAAAAAAAAATTTTTAAAAGGAGAATTATAGCCCATCTCCCTCATGAACACAGATGCCAAAATTTAAACAGAATACTGGACAATCGTACAACCCACTCAAGATTATCCATTGTGACCAAGTTGGACATACCAGAGAGCAGGGATGGTTCAACAAAAATCAAACAACATCATCAAACACTAAACGGAATCAAAACAAAAACAACACCATCATCTCAATTGATCTGAAAAACCTTTGACAAAATCCAGCATCCCTTCATGCTTAAATCCTAGAAGGAATTGGATTGGAGGGATCATTCTCAATGTAATCACACATCCATATAACAGGAAACCCACAGCCAATTCATCCTAAATTGGGAAAATGACAGAAGAAACAGTCCTTTAAAGGTAGGAACTCGGCAAGGCTGCCCCCTGTCATCACACTCCTCTTCATATAGTGCTTGAAACCTTAGCAGAGCAATAAGGCAAGAAAAGGATATTAAGAGGAGACTAATGGGAAAAGAGGAGCATCAAACCATCCTTTGCTGATGATATGATTGTTTCTTAAGGGATGCTAAAAATTCCACCAGAAACTCCAGAAATGATTAACGCTTCAGCAAAGTGGCAGAGATCAATTAACCTAAAAAATCAATGGCACTTTTTTACACCCAAAAACAACTGGAAAGAATTACAAGAGACCTTCCCCTCACAATAGCTCAAAAACAATAAAATACCTGAGAACAAACCTAACTAAAGACACCAAGGATCTCTACAACAAAATTTTAAACCTTTAAAGAAAGAATTGAAGAAGAAACTCCAGAAGATGAAAAACACACCCATGCTCATGGGATTGGGAATTAATTATAAAATGTCCATCTGAAAACTCGTGTATTTAACGCAATTCCAATCAAAATCCCAAGAGTTTCTTCACAGGCTTGGAAAGAAAAGTCCTTAAATCATTTGGAAAAACAAAAGACCCTGAATGCCAAAACAACCCGAGATAAAGAGCTTACACAGGGGCTCTCTACCAGACTTCAAACATCTACCGGGCTATAGTCCATAAAAAACAGCCGGTGACGGGCACAAAACAGACCTGTGCCAATGGAAACCGGAGGACAAACTGGCACATACATTTCAGCCCTTATATTTGACAAGGGGGCCAAGAAGCCACAATGGGAAAAGACAGCATCTTCAGCAAGTGGTGTTTGGCAAAACTGGATCACCATTGTAGAAGAATGAAATTAAACCCACACCTCTCGCCCTGTACAAAAGTCAACGCAAGATGGATTAAAGACCTCAACGTGAACCCCAACTCTGAGGTTATAGAAGAAAAAGTTGGCAGCAACTACAGACATAGGCGTAGGAAAAACTCCCAATCAGACAGGCAGCTGCGCAAGAATTAAGGTCGACAATTGACCAAATGGGACTCATTAAACTCAAAAGCTTCTGTACTCAAAAGAAACAATCAAGGGAATGAAGAGAATCCCACAGAGTGGTTGGAAAACTTCACTGGCATCATCTGACAAAGCTTGATTTCCAGAATATAAATAATCAAAACCAAAACAAAAAAACAAAGAAAAAAAAACAAATGACCCACTCCAATAGATGGAGCAAAGAAAAAACAGAGACTTCACAAGTGAGGAATAGAGTGTCTGAGAACACCTCAAAGTGTTTCAACATCACTATCGTTATAGGAAATCAAATGAAAACCACTTTAAGATATCATCTTACTCCCTAAGACTGGCTGGATCAAGAAACATGATCCCAAGTGCTGAGAGGTTGTGGGGAAAGGGGAACACTCATCCACTGCTGGTGGGAATGAAACTCATACAGCCACTATGGAAGCAGTGTGGAGAACCCTTGGAAGATTTGGAATGAACTTCCCGCCACCCGACCCGCCATACCACTTCCTGGGCATGACCCTCAAGCACCACTAGAGATACATGCACGGCCATGTTTATTTACAGCCCTTCACATAGCAGGAGCTGGAACCAACCTAATGCCCCTAAATGACGAGTGGATAGAGAAATGTGTGTACATCACACAATGGAGTTCTATGCAACAGTAAAGATAGAACATCATGAGCTTTGCAGGAAATGGCTGGAGCTAGAGGACACAGGCTGAGTGAAGTAAACAGCCCAGAAAAACAAACGATGAATGGTATACCTCATCTGTGGATGCTAGATGCCAATTACCTAGTGTATGATTTCTTGTGTGGGGCCCCCCTGAGCTTTGTCAAAGCATTGAGGCATATGCATATTGGAAACAACAGCCCGACACAACAGCAACAACAGAAGGACTGCAATCAAAGAACTGACTGAAACAGTGACCTCTTCGAAAACAATCAACTTCCTCATGAGACATTGAGATAGACTGAGAGAATGAAAGCATGTTTGGCAGAATGCATGAGCTCTGGCGGGTGGGGGAATGGGCGGGAACACGGGTCTAGATTGTGTTAAAAAAAATAAATAGGTAAAAAAATTTAAATAAATAAAAATACTGCTTAGGGCTGGGTGGAAAGCTCAGTCCTATATATATATATATATATATATATATATATATATATATATTGTTTTATCCAGAGAATCTATGTAAAAATGTTGAGTGTGGTGACTTCTACTACTTACAAGTGCTGGAGATGCAGAGCGGGTGGATTTGGGAGCTCACTTTGAGGGTGGGGAAATGGTTTAGTGTATCCACACTTACTCTGCCAGCATGAAGACTTGACTTTGAATCCCCAGAATCCATGTAAAAATCCAGGTATAAGGTCATGTGCCTGTAACCTCAAGCACTGGGAGTAGAGACAAGCAGATCCTGAGAGCCCACTGGCTAGCCAGGCAAGCCAGAAGTTGGATGAAATAACAAGAAAACAATAAGGTTAGGCCTCATCAGAAAGTAAATAATGGAAAAACAAAAACTATGAAAAATTATTCTTGGATAAAAGAAGCTAAAGAGATAGGACAACTATCTTCATTTTGTTGCTATGTTAGAATAGAACACTGACAAAAACCATCTTAGGGTGGAAACGGTTTATTTCATCTTATAATTCCCAGGTCACAGACCATTAGTCTACCACCGAGCTACATTCCCAGTCTTATATTCTATATTCTGTAACAATAACAACTCAGGTCAAATGAGTGAGAAAAATCCTCTTAATCCTTGTTTGAAAATGAGAAATTCTAAAAGTGATTCCTAGGTATCCAGAGAGAAGCTGTCACTGTTATGTAGGCAAGCCAGTCATAGTGGTACACACCTGGGACCTCAGCCTCAGGAGGCGGAGGCTGGAGGAGTGCGAGTTCAAGGGCAGTATGAGCCACATACTGAGATCACAGCTCAAAAAGTTAAAAAAATTATGTGTAGCTAGAACTGCAAATAAAGTCTAATTCACTCAAAAATGGACTTTGTAATACACAGACATTACTTTCAGTGTATCATGCAATATTACCCAGATGCCGGGTCTGGTACTGACTCCTTTTCTCCTAGTTTAGTTCTATTTCCATCATCAGGTTCTTTTCTAATAAAGTCATTGAGAATCATACATGAAATCTCTAATCTCGAAGAAATAATGTAGGGGCTGGAGAAATGGCCTAGCGGTTAAGAACACCGACTGCTCTTGCAGAGGACCCGGGTTCGATCCCCAGCACCCACATGGTGGCTAAGAACCATCTGTAACCCCAATTCCAGGAGAACTCCAGTTTCAGGGGAATCTGACGCCCTCTTCTGACCTCCGCGGCATTGCACAACACAGGTGCACAAATCTACATGAAGACAGTACATTCATACACATACAAAAATAAATAAATAAAATTAAAAAAAAGAAATAATGTAAAAAAATTATTCATATAGCTAATAACATACATTATATCCTCCAGAATATTTCAAATGTTATAATAGGAATAACACCCACTTGTTAGAACAGAGCCAACGGATCTGGCGTCATTACATATTCATTTACATATTCATTACATATTCTGGCGTCATTACATATTCTTCCTCGGTGGCCCTGTGGGGTAATTAATGCACCTCCTCTAAAACCCATACCAAGACATCTTATTTGCATTATGACATTCTTTTTGTTTCTTTCTTTCTTTGTTTTTGTGACAGGGTCTCCCTGTCACCCCAGCTGGCTTAGAACTCACTATGTAAACCAGACTGCTACTGATCTCATAGAAATTAGCCTGCCTCTGCCTTAAAGCACTTGTACCCCCAAACTCAGTGCATTATGGTATTCTTTTTTTTTTTTTTTATTTCTATATGTGTATCAATGTACTGTCTGCATGCAAGTCTGTGCACCCGTGTCGTGCAATGCCACGGAGGTCAGAAGAGGGTCTCGGATTCCCCCGGAACTGGAGTTCTCCTGGAATTGGAGTTTCAGACGGTTCTTGGCCGCCATGTGAGTGCTGGGGATCGAACCCAGGTCCTCTGTAAGAGCGGTTGGCGCTCTTAACCGCTAGCTCATCTCTCCATATATGTATTCTTTATAAAAAACATTTTATTTGCCAGGCGTACTGGTGCACACCTTTAATCCTAGCACTTGGGAGGCAGAGGCAGGCAGATCTTTGTGAGTTCAAGGCCATCCTGGTCTACAGAGCAAATTCTAGGACAGCTGGGGCTACAGGGAGACCCTGTCTCAAAAAAAGACCAAAAAAACCCATTTTATATTCATTATTATTTTATTTTACATGTATGAGCGTATTGCCTGGATGTATGTAAGTGCACCTGTGATATCCAATACCTGCCAAGGTAAGAAAAAGGAACTGCAATTACAGACAGTTTTTAGCCGCCATGTAGGTGCTGGGTATTGAGTCCGGGTCCTCTGCAAGAGCAGTCAATGCTCTTTACCACTGAGCCATCTCTCTAGTCCTACTTTATGACATTTAAAAATAATTTATGCTAATCTCCTCTAGATATTTTAAATTTCTTATTACGCTAAGCTGTACTACATTTCCCTCAATTTTTAGACCTTTCTTAACTAGTAAGTTTCTCAGTGTATTCCAGGAAAAGCAATGAGCACTTCACATAGAACTCGTTATTTTGTATTTCAGTTTCTTAAAAATATGAAGCAACCTTATTGATGGTACATTTCCTAAACTAATAATTTAATAATTATTATCACTAATCATTATTTATAATTTTGTGTTACCTTCAGCTGTATGCAATTGCTCAAGTTGACACTGAAGTGGAAATTGTAATGGTCTCCAATAAGAAACAGGATTCTGGAGCTGAAAGGTGTCTTGGAGACACCTTAATTTTTCTGCTGTAAGAGTTCATTGCTAATTGGCTAGTAGCACTCTCCTTGGAGGAATAATTCACAAGCTTACATCCTCTAGTGGTTAGGAGATGTTATAAGCCACAGTAAGACCTTGTCAACTTTTATAGAAAAAATATAGTTCCTGGATTAGCATACCACCCAAATATCTGTGTCTATACCAACGTAACCTACCATAATAATTAGTACTGTTTAAATGCATGTATATCTAATTGCTTGTGCTTCATTAGTAGGATTGAAAGGTTATTCCTGGATAAACTGTCAACCCATGAAATGAAACAGCCTGAACTGATCAGAGTCCAAAACGACAGCTCCAGAGAAAGTAGACTGTTTTGTTTCTCGCCCACCTGTGCCCCTTTTCTAAGCCTAGGGAACAATCTGCAGAAGAGAGGGCATGGTAGAATGTAAGGGCTGCATTGGGGTGAATGGTGAAACTACAGCAATATAGACTGGACTCTTATTTGATGAACATGATTGTACATACAAACCCCTCCAGCTGGATGGTGGGAGCCTTGGTCTGTGTGGGTTTGGGCATAGCTGCTTGCAAATTGGTTTTACATGAAGGATGCTTGTATTCACTACTTATTACTTATTGTTAAAAAAAAATCAAATAAAAAAATTGAGGAAAAAAAAGAGTTTGTTGCATGACTTTTCCTGGAGGTTCTATTTCTTTTATAAAAATTAGTACTTTTCACCAGGTGTGGTGGCAAACACCTTTAATCCTAGCACTTGGGAGGCAGAGGCAGGCGGTCTTTGTGAGTTCGAGGCCAGCCTGGTCTACAGAGTTCCAGGACAGCTGGGGCTACAGGGAGACCCTGTCTCAAAAAGACGCACATCTGAAGGTCAGAAGACAATTTGCAGCAGTCAGTTCTCTACTTTTACCCTGCAGGTCCGGGGATCAAAAGCAAGCTTAAGTCTTCAGTCTCAGCTGTCTCACCGGCCCAAGTAGATTCTATTTCTGTTCACCCCAGATAGTGAGGTCAGCGACAGACCAAAATGCAATTCTATGTAGCTTGGTGAGCCAACGAGTTTAACTGAGCAATGAGATATGAGATTTTATTCAATAACCATGTGTCTTATGGATGTGCCTTTTCCCACTCAGCCTAGGTATCTTGTGAATTTAAACTCCTTAACTGATGTTTTATGTTTATAGGTGCAAGCTGCTGTAGGACTTTCTCAATCATTTTGTCAGATGTCATCTATGTGCCTGACCAAGATGTTAAATTCTCAGTTGTTTTTGCCCCTGCACCTTTTTTTTTTTTCCTTTTAAGGCTGTATTCACTTCCGGTATTAAGTTATATGTTAAAACATGGTTTACTTGCCCCTGCACCTTTTATACATTGGTGTTTTCACATCTTCTACATGCTTTTCACAAAGGATGAGCGAGATCTCTAAGGCCCACTGGCAACCATTCCAACCAATTATTATGATTCAGTGCCCCAAAGAATACTTTTGAAAAAGTTAGAAGTCCCAATATAGCAGGAAAAGATCCCATTGCTTGCAGAGTTTTTCCTCAACCAATGTCGAGGTGGTATCATGGAGGAATGACCTTATTTATTTATCTATAATTCGCAG
The DNA here is from genome assembly GCA_009823505.1 of Rhizomys pruinosus. Taxonomy (NCBI): domain Eukaryota; kingdom Metazoa; phylum Chordata; class Mammalia; order Rodentia; family Spalacidae; genus Rhizomys; species Rhizomys pruinosus. The sequence goes on from VZQC01014711.1 coordinate 1,614,018, forward strand.
TCATTCTCCATGACCACTTCCCCACCCCCATAGGCTCAGTGGGGCTGGCTTCTACTGCTTGGCCTGGCCCGAACCAAGAGGAAATAGGGCTGTACTCTCCCCTGCTACACCTGCCACTGGAGCTGGAGCCCCAGAACTGACCAATTCCAAGCCAGTGCTGTAACCCCAACCCCTCTGTTGGTCACATTTGGCTGAAGAAAGGACCTTGGGCTGGGTAACATTTACCTCCAGTATACTTCTTCTAATTGAGAAACGTACACAGAATCCTGGGGAGAGGAGGTAATTGTCCCCCCTATCTTAAGACAAACTATTGTTCTGGTTTTAAAGCCTTCCAGAAGGTTTTTCCCAAGAGATCTAGCTTGATCCAAATCGTGCCACATTTGCTTTTGAGTGACCTGGACAGGCTCCTTAATATAATTTTTTCCTTCTTTTTCTCATCTTCCCTTGATGGAGCTGGTACTTTACAAACCTGATTTGCATGCTGGCGTCAGTCACTCAGAGCCCCCAGAGCCTCTCCTGCCTGGTAAAGCTCATGACCTGCCCTGGGACTCAGTGAGATGAGACCACAAAGGTCTTATGCCAGTCCTAGGTTTTCTGCTGAATTAACTTCCTTGGTAACTCAGGTGAACCTTGTTCATCTGGCCCAGCAAACACAATAAATATCTCTCATTCTCATTTCCCTCACTGTCATTTCTTTTTCTTTTTTTTTAATTTTTTTAAATTTATTTTCATATGTGTATGAATGTACTGTCTGCATGTAGGTTTGTACACCCATGTCATGCAATGCTGCGAAGGTCAGAAGAGAGTCTCGGATTCCCCTGGAACTGGAGTTAAAGACGGTTCTCAGCCGCCATGTGGGTGCTGGGGATCAAACCGGGGTCCTCTGCAAGAGCAGTCAAGGCTCTTAACCGCTAGGCCATCTCTCCAGCCCCAACCATAAATGTCATTTCTACATCATCTCTCCAGCAAGATTCCTATCCTTGAGTGCCACCATGGCCACCTTACTGTCCCATCCATACATGCTACTTTCAAGATTACAACATGGCACAGGTATGATGGCACATGCCTTTAATCCCAGCACTCAGGATGCAGAGGCAGGTTGATTTCTGTGAGATTGAGGCCAGCCTGGTCTCCATACCAAGTTTCCAGGGCAGCTGGGGCTACAGAAAGACCCTGTCTCAAGAACAAATTGTTTTCTTGGTCCATAAGCCATTTTTCTGGATGACCCATCTCCCCTCATTCATCAAGGAAGGATGTCAACCTATAAGACATAGAGGAAAATGGTCCCTATAAGCTTGTGGACCTTATTTTGACTCTTCTCTTCTTCGTGGACCAAAGATTCCACCAGGCCAAGGAGTCATACCTACCAGATAACACGTCTAGTCTTCCTAGGTAACTGAGCTCCTAGAATGACCTGCAAAAATGGCTCTGAGCCCACCTTCAGGGCCATCTTCTAGACTGCTTTGCTGAAGTGTGATGGCCTAAAGCCAGAGGATAACCCGAAGTTATGGAGTGGGAAGCATTACTTAGTGATGTGGCACATGAGCCAAGTGTCCAGGTTTGTGTGTGACACCTGTGTATGAACAGAGTGGGAGGTCGAAGGGGGGAAGCAGGAGGCAGAAGCCATTTGTTCTCAGGCTGGGTGTGGAATGCAAGGGAGGTCAAGAATTCTACATCTGATTCTGGATTTCCAGGTTATTATGAAAGCACATTTGACAAAGCAAAACAGTTTAAATAGTTTGCTTACTACCCTAATTTTAAGTATGTAGAGCCATGGAATGTGGGCCTTCTTTTTTTTTTTTTTTTTTTTTTTTTTCAAAACAGGGTCCCCCTTTATCCCCAGCTATCGCGGACCTCAATCCGTAGACCAGGGCGGCCTCGCACCCCCAACAACCCGCCTGCCTCTGCCTCCCGATCTGATTAAGGCGTGCGCCACCACGCCCGGCTGGGCCTTCTTTAGTATTCTGGCTCTGGTCTCACAAGTATTAGGAGTAAAGCTGGTACCTTTTGCTATTATTGTGTCCTTATTAGAAATTGACTCTTCTCAAAGTGACCGGCCTGCCAACAAAAGACTGATGGACAAATAGACTAGAGATTTCCAATGGCCCAAGCAAAAAGTCAGATGAGTGGAACAGCATATGACAGCAAAGCCAGTGCCCAGATCAGTTGGTGAAAATTCCATCAGAAACACAAAGTCAGCACAGTCAAACATGAAGAATAAGAACTTTAGGGTCAGATTCTGCATAGGGTAGTGGTGAGAGCCCTAGAGCAGATCTGGTAGAAGAGGAAGTCAGACCTGAGTGAGCAGAGCCTGGATTAGCTCCAGGCTGATGGCTCCAGAAGCTGGAGTGTGAACACAGTTCTTCAGGAAGGCCACGCTGGGAATGGGGAGCCAGGTAGAAGCCCACTGGGGTCCACTCTACTGTAATCACACTGTAGTATGTGCCTTTAGTTATTCTGACCAGATTCCTATGTTATCTCTCTAAAATCCTGAATTCTGAAACCAGTTGTGAGGACAGAATTTAATTTATTCCTTACTTTCAGTGTCTGGATAAATTTCAAACGATAAGAAAAAATATAAAGTATTGTTTATCGGCCATGGTGGTGCACACCTTTAATCCTAGCACTGGGGAGGCAGAGGGAGGTGGATCTTTGTGAGTTCAAGGCCAGCCTAGTCTAGATAGTGAGTTCCAGGACAGCTGGGGCTAGAGGAGACCCTGTCTCAAAAGACCAAAAAAAAAAAAGAATGTTTTTTAAAATGTATTTAAGTACAATATATTGTTTTTGCACACGCTTGTAATCACAACACTCAGGGAGTCAAGACAGGCAGATCTCTATGAATTCAAGGCCAGCCTGGTCTACTTAGTGAGATTCTAGACAGCTAGGGCTAAGTGAGGGGAGAACGGTCCAAACTCAAAAAGACCCAAAAAAAAAAAAAAAAAAAAAAAAAACATTAAATTAAAAGAAAAATGTGAGTAACTTCAGGTATGAATAGGAGAAAAATATTCTGGCTTTGAATGAGAATAAGGAAGCAATGTAGACAACAACCAATATATCCAATTGCCAAAAAATTAGCCATCATTTGTAAAACAGAAAAGGTAATATGTAAGAAGGTGAAGTGAAAAATTATAACCAGGCAAAATATTTCTAATCACTATCATAGAAATATATCTACTGGGCTGTGGAGATGGCTCGTTGAGTCATACTGGCTGCTCCTGCAGAGAACTTGGATTTGGTTCCCAGCACCCACATGGCAGCTAACAACCATTTGTAACTCCAGTTCTAGGGGATCAGAGGCCCTCTTCTCAGCCCCATGAATACTGCATGATATGAGTGCACTTACATATGTGCAGGAGAAACACTCATACACATAAAATAAAAATAATAAATAAAATTACTTTAAAAATAAAAAAGGAAAAATGATAATTATATCATTTGTGATAAAAATAAAACCAGTATGAGAAAAGTTCACATCAAATGAAATAAAATGGCCCTTGACTTCATGGGAAAATATTAAATTAAGAGAAAGTATAAATTAATGTCACCATAGTGATTCTTTTTGAGACAGGCTCTCATGTATCCATCCCATGCTGGCCTCAAATTCACTGTATAGCCAAGGGTGACCTTGAACTTCTGAGGTGCTAGGGACAAAACCCAGGTTCCAGCAAGCTAGACAAGCACTCAACCACCTGAGCTCAACCAACTGTAGCTACAGCCCCATCTCCATCCTGCACACTGACTTTAAAACATGGAAGACTGGTCATTTCTGAGGATATACTTAAGGACCAAAAGAATAAAAAAGATGTTTCCTCAAGCAGAGATCCTAAGGGGGAAAATAAATACTTAAGTATTGTTTAGTCATCACATTGAGCATATTAAATCATGCCAGAGATATAATCAGTAGAATCCAGATTGGGGGAATTTTAAGTGTGAACCTGGTATTTTTGTGATCAGGTAAGTTACAAAACTTAAAAGTGAAGACTGAGGGATGAATCCTGGAGTAAAAGATATTTAGAAGACTTACTGACCCTGATCATGAAACTTATTTGGACCTTGATTTGAACAAACTTTAAAAAACAAACAGAAAGGCATGGAAACACAGTCACTTAATATTTAAAAATGTTAAATAACTATTATTTTGGATACTATAATATAGCATTGGGGTTAAAAAGCAAAATTTATTGCTGGGAGTGGTGGCGCATGCCTTTAATCCCAGCACTCTGCATTCAAGGCCAGCCTGGTCTACATAGTGATCTCCAAGCCAGCTGGAACTAAAGGGAGACCCTGTCTCAAAAAGACCAAAAAAAAGCAAAATTATATCTATCTCTCTATCTATCTATCTATCTATCTATCTATCTATCTATCTATCTATCTATCTATCTCAGATAGGGTGGTATGTAGACCAAGCTGGCCTAGAACTTGCTACATAACCAAGGCTGGCTTTCTGGGGATCCACTTTCCAAGTGTTGGGATTACAGGCATGTGCCACTATTCTCATTAGCAAGCCTTTGTATTTTAGAGATACATACTAAACTATTATCTATGAAAATTTTGATGTCTGAATCTAATTTTATAAGCAATAATCTGGAGAGAGTAGAGGGAAGTGGGTGAGGTAATAGATAAAACAAAATTGATCCTGAGTTAATCATTATTGATGATGAGTAATATCTCTATTTTTATACCACATATCTATTTTTTCCAATTTGTAAAATATGTATGTGAAGTAGCTATTCTAAGTATTTGGGGGTTTTGGGGGTTTTTTTTTGGTCTTTTCGAGACAGGGTCTCCCTGTAGCCCCAGCTGTCCTGGAGCTCGCTCTGTAGACCAGGCTGGCCTTGAACTCACAAAGATCCACCTGCCTCTGCCTCCCAAGTGCTAGGATTAAAGGCATGCATCACGATGCCTGGCTTATTCTAAGTATTTATAAAATAAATATTTTTAGGGCTGGAGAGATAGCCTAGCGGTTAAGAGCACCGACTGCTCTTGCGGAGGACCCGGGTTCGATCCCCAGCACCCACATGGCGGCCGAAAACCGTCTGTCACTCCAATTCCAGGAGAACTCCAGTTCCAGGGGAATCCGAGACCCTCTTCTGACCTCCGCGGCATTGCACGACACGGGTGCACAAACCTGCGTGCAGACAGTACATTCATACACATACAAAAAAATAACAAAAAAAAAAAAAAAAATAATAAATAACAAAATAATCATTTTTAAATTAATTTTAGTTATTTATGTATGGTGATGAATGTATGTCTGCATGCAAATGCTCCTGGGAATTGGAGTTTCAGACGGTTATCGGCCGCCATGTGGGTTGCGGGATCGAACCCGGGTCCTCTGCATCGAGCGGTCGGAGCTTAACGCTAGGCCATGCTCTCCAGCCCCTTAAATAAATATTTTTTTAAAGTTTCATAAGATGTGGTGTGGCCATCGCCTTTAATTCCAGCACTTGGCGGAGACCGAGGCAGGTGGAGCCTATGAGTTCAATGCCATCTGGTCTACATTGAATTCCAGGCCAGCTGAGGCTACAGGGAGACCCTGTCTCCAAACAGACCAAAAAAAAAAAAAAAAAAAAAGGACAGGCTTTTTTCTTTCAAATAGTTTATTTTTTTTATATAGGTGTAGAATGTAACTCTCTGGGTTGGAGATATGGCCTAGCGGTAAGAGCGCCGACCGCTCTTACAGAGGACCTGGGTTCGATCCCCAGCACCCACATGGCGGCCGAGAGCCGTCTGAAACTCCAATTCCAGGAGAACTCCAGTTCCAGGGGAATCCGAGACCCTCTTCTGACCTCCGCGGCATTGCATGACACGGGTGCACAGACTTACATGCAGACAGTACATTCATACACATACAGAAATAAATAAAATTAATAAAAAAAAATAAAAAAAAAAAAAGAATGTACTGTCTGCATGTAGGTTTGTGCACCCGTGTCATGCAATGCCTCGGAGGTCAGAAGAAGGTGTCAGATTCCCCTGGAACTGGAGTTCTCCTGGAATTGGAGTTACAGACGGTTCTCAGCCGCCATGTGGGTGCTGGGGATCGAACCCGGGTCCTCTGCAAGAGCGGTCGGTGCTCTTAACCGCTAGGCCATCTCTCCAGCCCCGAAAGCCTCAAATATTTTAAATATTTATCAGAGCCAGGATCCTGGACAAGGTACATCCTCTAAGAACTAAGGTGCTCAGATGCATCACCTGAAAATGGACAGCCTCTACGGAACCTCTGTTGGGCTTATTTTCACCCAGAAATGTTTGCTTACTATCCTTGAAAAGGTTTTTTTGTATTATAATTTCATTATCGCTGGTCAAGGAGAACTATAGAGGAAATGCTCATCAGAGATCAAGTCTCCAGAACCAGAAACAATCAACTCCAGTTCTACAGCTTAAGCCTGACTCCAAAGTCATGTTTTAACCAGCAGTGTTCAAACTCATTAGAAAAAGTTTTTGCCGCACGCCTTTAATCCTAGCACTTGGGAGGCAGAGGCAGGCAGATCTTTGTGAGTTCAAGGCCACCCTGGTCTACAGAGCGAGTTCCAGGCCAGCTGAGGCTACAGGAAGACCCTGCCTCGAAAAGACAAAAAAAAAAGTTTTTGCATGAACACCTGATGTGTATGCACTCAGTCATGTGCTGCTCAGCATTGTTTCTGTCAATGATTATCCACATGATGGTTGTCCCATAAGGTTATAATGGAGTAAAAAACTCATTTTGCCTAGTGACATCACAGCTATAATAATGTCATAGCAACCCATTATTCATGTGTCTTGGGTGAGGCTAGAGCAAGCAAACCATTTACCCTGGTAGCTGTATAAAAGAGCACCCAACATCATGTGCAGTATGTAATACTTGATCATGATAACAGACGGCTCTGTTACTGGTTTATAGTTTCTATTACATTATTATATTATTCTCACTGTACACATAAAAAAAAGAGTTTACTGAAGTCATGTGCTATGTTTTGCTGGGAGCAGCTTCCTGCATCTCCTGTTTACCACACCCTTGCACCCTACCATCTAGGTTTACTCAGTAATGAAACCTCTGAATGGCACATTCTCAGACTATATCACCATCATAAAGCATCCCACGAGTGTGGATGACAATAAATTATATACGGGGCCCTATGTGTTAAGATGTTAGATAACCTTGTAAGTCATACAAAACAAAGGGATTTGAAATATGTGATACATAGAAATTCTAATGTTTTCTTTTTAAAATCTTATTTTAGTTCTCTATTCTTTGAGAATCTCATGCCTGTTTTCAATGTGTTTCGATCATATTCACACCTCTCACTTTGCAATCCCCCACATTCCCTCCCAACTTCACATTCCCTTCTTTTTTTGCTTTTTATTTTTTTTTATTATTAAACTTTTTCCATAAGTCATACATCATTTCTCAATTGAATCTAGAGTCGCTTCCCTTTCTATACCTCCCACCTGACCCGAGTCCCTGCACTCTGCCATACATGTCATACATCTTTTTCTGGCTTTCCAGAGTTTTTTTTCCAGTTCTTTTGTTGTTGATGTTCTCTCCAATTTGTATGCCTTCAGTATTTTTTCCTGTTTCTCTTTCTGTTTTTTTCTTCATTTTTATTTATATATATATATATATATATATCTACATATCACATACTTTTAATCTGCATAGTTATATATACATAAATATATATACATACGTACATACATACACATATCACTTGAATTGGAGGACTTTTTTTTTCCTAACAGATGTCATGTTTTCCTTAAGGAAGTGCTCAAAGGTTCCTCCTTGGCAAGCCCAAACAACCATCAATCCTGCACTTTTGCTCCACATTGGGGTCTTTCCCTCCCATGGTCCCCAAAAGGAAGTCCAGTAAGCATGCATCCTATCTTGATCCCCCTGTACTGGCCTCCATGATACAGCCCAGGTAGTCCAACAATTGCAGTCTATATTCTGATGAGGCTGAAATCGCCTTAGCTGCTTAGTCCTCAAGCTGGGTATCTCAGTAGTCCCCATCTGGCATTGAAGGTTTGGAGGATTCTTGGAGAGACATGAGTCTTCAGTCCATATTGGAAGGTTAAACAGCTGTGTCTCATGCCTTTGAGGAGTGCCAAAAGCAGTGGCAGCCAACAGAGTAGCTGCACTTGCCAGTAAGAATTGAAGACAGGCCAAACGACAGTGCTCTCTATTCTTTTTGTCTTTTAACTATGATCTCAAGTTTTAGGCCTGGAGTACAGTTTCTCTGGTCTTACTGATTATTTATTTCTGATTGTACTTTCCTTTTGGATGCTAAAGGCCACACAGTTAGCCCAGATTATCCAGCATTTTTGTTTTCTTGAAGTCAGTTGAGGATCTGGTCCTCAGGGTTCTCTCAGGGGTTTTTGGGAGGAAGGACAATGGGAGCTCCTGGCTCCTTTCAGCTTTTCATTTACCAGTTCCATCCACTCGAGGACAAAATCAGGTCTTGCTAGACCAGGCTTCCTTTTCTGAAGCATGAGCAGACTTTCTTCCTTTCTTCTTTATAGACTGGACACTGGCTGAAGTCCCACTAGTGGATCTCCAAGACCTCCCTGACCCACATTTTCAGGACATTTCAAGAGATGCCCCTATGCAAAATCCCCTAAGACCTGGTTGACCTCTGAGGGCAAGGAACAAAATTATCCCTTAGGTCCCTCGGCCAAATTGGTATGGACATTAAGTATGGTCATTAAGCACCCAGAAAGGCTAAGTTACACCAGCCTGTTATATTGCACCTATATTAAAATTGTATCCTTTGGAAAAAAATTGTATGTTATTTCCATATCCTATTTCTTAATTCACATCTTTCCATTTTAATCCCATATTACTCTAATAGATGCATACATACCCTCCATCATATACCAAAAATCCAAGGTCTGAAAATAAATGCAACGTGAACTCTAGAACCTGTTTAGGGATTCACAATACAAGAGCACAGTTGTCTTTAGATCATGAGGAATATAACATTAACTTTGCTCAGTTTGACTTACAACTAGGTACTTGGTACTAGCATCCACAGATGAGGGATACCATTCCTTTTTTGTTTTTCTGGGACTTTGCTACTTCACTTAGCATAAAATCTTCGAGTTCCATCCATTTAACTGCAAATTTCACGATGTCACCTTTCTTTTTCACATAAATTTATTTTTATTTTTTTAACAAATCTAAACCCGTGTTCCAGCCCATTCCCCCACCCCGCCAGAGCTCATGCATTCTGCCAAACATGCTTTTCATCTCTTTCTCAGTCTTTCTCAATATTCTCCATGAGGAAGGTGACTGTTTTAAGCAGAAGTTGACTGTTTCAGTCAGTTCTTTGATGCAGTCCTCTTTGTTGTTGTTGTTGTTGTTGTTTCCAATATGCATTATGCCCAACTGCTTTGGACAAAAGCTCAGGGGGCCCCACACAAGAAATACTTACAACTAGGTAATTGGCACTAGCATCCACAGATGAGGGATACCATTCATCGTTTGTTTTTCTGGGACTGTGTTACTTCATTCAGCATGATGTCCTCTAGCTCCAGCCATTTTCCTGCAAAGCTCATGATGTCGTCTTTCTTTACTGCTGCATAGAACTCCATTGTGTAGATGTACCACATTTTCTCTATCCACTCATCAGTTGAGGGGCATTTGGGTTGGTTCCAGCTCCTTGCTATTGTGAAGAGAGCTGAAATAAACATGGCCGTGCATGTATCTCTGCGGTGGGGTGAGTCTTGAGGGTACATGCCTAGGAGTGGTATGGCTGGGTCGGGTGGCAAGTTCATTCCAAGTCTTCCAAGGGTTCTCCACACTGCTTTCCATAGTGGCTGTACGAGTTTACATTCCCACCAGCAGTGGATGAGTGTTCCCCTTTCCCCACAACCTCTCCAGCACTTGGTATCATTTGTTTTCTTGATCCTAGCCAGTCTTATTGGAGTAAGATGATATCTTAAAGTGGTTTTGATTTGCATTTCCTTAATGATTAGTGATGTTGAACACTTCTTAAGGTGTTTCTCAGCCATCTCTAATTCCTCACTTGTGAAGTCTCTGTTCAGCTCTTTGCTCCATCTATTGAGTGGGTCATTTGTTTTCTTTCTTCTTTGTTTTTTGAGTAGTTTATATATTCTGGAAATCAATGCTTTGTCAGATGTTTCTGCAGTGAAGGTTTCCTCCCACTCTGTGGGATTTCTCTTCACTTCCTTGATTGTTTCTTTTGATGTACAGAAGCTTTTGAGTTTAATGAGGTCCCATTTGTCAATTGTCGACCTTAATTCTTGTGCAGCTGCTGTCTGATTTAGGAAGTCTTTTCCTACGCCTATGTCTTGTAGTCTGCTGCCAACTTTTTCTTCTATCACCTTCAGAGTTTGGGGTTTCACGTTGAGGTCTTTAATCCATCTGGAGTTGACTTTTGTACAGGGCGAGAGGTAGGGGTTTAATTTCATTCTTCTACAAGTGGTGATCCAGTTTTGCCAACACCACTTGCTGAAGATGCTGTCTTTTCTCCATTGTGGTTTCTTGGCCCCCTTGTCAAATATGAGATGGCTGAAATTGTATGTGCTCAGATTTGGATCTTCGGTTTTGTTCCATTGGTCAACAGGTCTGTTTTTGTGCCAGTACCAGGCTGTTTTTATGACTATAGCCCTGTAGTATAGTTTAAAATCTGGTATAGAGATCCCTCCTGTGTAGCTCTTTTCACTCAGGATTGATTTGGCTATTCGGGGTCTTTTGTTTCTCCAAATGAATTTAAGAACTTTTGTTTCCAAGCCTGTGAAGAAACTCTTGGGGATTTTGATTGGGATTGCATTAAATCTATACAAGAGTTTTGGTAAAATGGACATTTTTACAATGTTAATTTTCCCAATCCATGAGCATGGGAGGTTTTTCCATCTTCTGAGGTCTTCTTCAATTTCTTTCTTTAAGGGTTTAAAATTTTTGTTGTAGAGGTCTTTGGTGTCTTTGGTTAGGTTTGTTCCTAGGTATCTTATTGTTTTTGAGGCTATTGTGAGTGGGAAGGTCTCTTTGAATTCTTTCTCCAGTTGCTTGTTCTTGGTGTAAAGAAAGGCCATTGATTTTCTAAGGTTAATTTTGTATCCTGCCACTTTGCTGAAGCTGTTAATCGTTTCTAGGAGTTTTCTGGTGGAGTTTTTTGCATCTCTTAAGTAAACAATCATATCATCAGCAAATAGGGATAGTTTGACTTCCTCTTTTCCAATTAGTACTCCTTTAATATCCTTTTCTTGCCTTATTGCTCTAGCAAGTGTTTCAAGCACTATATTGAAGAGGAGTGGTGATAGGGGGCAGCCTTGCCGAGTTCCTACCTTTAAAGGGAATGTTTCCGTCATTTCCCCATTTAGGATGATATTGGCTGTGGGTTTCCTGTATATGGCTTTGATTACATTGAGGAATGATCCCTCCAATCCAATTCCTTCTAGGACTTTAAGCATGAAGGGATGCTGGATTTTGTCAAAGGCTTTTTCAGCATCAATTGAGATGATGGTGTGGTTTTTGTCTTTGATTCCGTTTATGTGTTTGATGATGTTTATTGATTTTCGTATGTTGAACCATCCCTGCATCTCTGGTATGAATCCAACTTGGTCATGATGGATGATCTTCTTGATGTGGGTCTGTATGCGATTTGCCAGTATTCTGTTTAGAATTTTGGCATCTGTGTTCATGAGGGAGATGGGTCTATAATTCTCCTTTTTAGTTGTATCTTTGCCTGGTTTTGGTAATAGAGTGATGTTGGCTTCATAGAAGGAATTTGGGAGAATTCCCTCTGATTGTATACTTCTAAACAGTTTCAGAAATAATGGTTGTAGGTCTTTTTGAAATGTTTTATAGAATTCTGCTGTGAAACCGTCTGGGCCTGGGCTTTTTTTAGTTGGGAGGCTTCTTACTACATCCTCTATTTCTTCATATGTTATGGGTCTGTTTAAGCTGCTGGTCTCCTCTTGGCCAAGCTTTGGTGATTCCCAAGATTTCAGATATTCATCCATTTCTTCTAGATTTTCAAACTTGGTAGAATATAGGTTCTTGTAATATTCCCATATAATTTTCTTGATCTTTTCCTTGTCCGTTGTGATATTTCCCTTTTCATCACAGATTGTATTGATTTGGAGTTGTTCCTTCTTTCTTTTTGTTAACTGGGCTAGAGGTCTGTCTATCTTGTTTATTCTTTCAAAGAACCAACTTTTGGCTTCATTGATTTTTTGTATTGTTTTCTTTGTTTCTATTTCATTGATTTCTGCTCTGATTTTTGTTATTTCTTCCTGTCTGTTGCATTTAGGGTTCATCTGTTGTTGCCTCTCAAGTGCTTTTAGCTGTAGTGTTAGATCATTCACTTGTGCTCTTTCTGTTTTTCTAATGTAGGCACCCAGGGCTATAAATTTACCTCTTAGGATTGCTTTTAAAGTATCCCATAGGTTTCATTGTGTTGTGTTATCATTGTCATTCAGTTCCAGGAATGCGTTTATTTGTTTCTTTATCTCTTCCTTGATGCATTCATTATTCAAGAGTGTGTTATTTAGTCTCTATGTGTTCTTGTAGATAGTAGGGCTCATCCTGGCGTTGATAGTGAGCTTTACTGCATTGTGGTCTGATAGAATGCATGAAAGTATTTCAATTTTTTTTGTATTTGTGGAGGTTTCTTCTGTGTCCCAGTATGTGGTTAATTTTGGAGAATGTTCCATGGGGTGCTGAGTAGAAAGTGTATTCTCTGGTATTAGTGTGGAATACTCAGTAGATGTCTGTGAGGTCCATTTGGTGTATCACATCATTCAGTTCAGTTGTCTCTCTGTTTATTCTTTGTTCTGTTGACCTGTCCAAAGGGCTCAGTGGGGTACTGAAGTCCCCTACTATGAGTGTACTGGGGTTAATCTGTGACTTGTGGTGGGAAGCATGGTGGCCAGGGCTGGAGCAGCAAGCCGAGGGTCACATTTCACTATGAGCACAGGAAGCAGAGAGAGAGAGACTGAAGACCAAGAGGCTTTTTAAACTCACTAAGCCTGCCCCCAGTGACATACTTCCTTCCAGCATGGCCACACCTTCTAAGACCTCCAAGAACAGTGCCACCAACTGGAGACAAAATGTCTGAATACTTAAAGCCTATGGGGGACACTATCATTCAAACCACCACATTTCACTCCCTGGCCCCCATAGGCTCCTTACCATATAAAATGCAAAATGCATTTAGTCCAACCTTAAAAGTCCCCATAGTCTTTACCAGTCTCAATTCTATTCAAAAGTCTACAGTCCAAAGTCTCTTCTGAGACCCAGGCCAATCTCTTAACTGTAAGCTCCTGTAAAATTAAAAGACAAATTACATACTCCCAACATACAGTGGAACTGAATACACATTCCCATTACAAAAGGGAGGAACAGAGGCATAGTGAGGCATAGTGAGAAATACTTGACCAAAACAAGACTGAAAACCAGCAGGGCAAACACCAAGTCCAGTAGCAACATGTGCAAGTTATGGGACTTGACTTCCAAAGGGTTTAGATGACTCAGCTCTTCCAGCTTTGTTTGCAACATGGACCTCTTCCTTAGGCTGGTACCACTCCCTGTATGCAGCTCTCCTTGGCAAATATCTCACAGGTCTGGCATCTCGAATGTCTTCTTGGGGTCTCCACTGCCACCCAGGCTTCACATTCACAGCTTCACACAATGGCCTATCAGGGCCTTCTTTATTTAGGGACACCCCTGTTGCACTCTGCCTGGCCTCTGTGGCTCTCTGAAACTGTGGAGGAAGAACTGAAGACCCCTTCACTCTTTCAAACTTCATGCCTCTAGAGCCAGCACCACATGAATTAAACTGCCAAGTTTGGCTGCAAGTTTGGGGTGGACCCTGGCCTATTTCAACCACATTTGCAACTTTTCTCTGTCCTGAACCTTTCAGTATTTTCCTTTCAAAAGTTGGAGGATTATCTGGGTGTGGTCTTGCCCTGAAGGTACTATTTCTTTTGTTTACTTGTAAATAGCTAGCCCTCTCCTTAATCACTTTAATCTCACTTTTTCCATTGTTTACTTGTAAATAGCTAAGCCTCTCCTTAATCACTTTAATCTCCTTATCAAAAGGAACCTCTCCTTCACTTGCCTTGGCCCCAACTTTAATCTTCCTAGTGAGGGTTTTCAGATCCAAACTGTACATTCTGCATTTCTTTTGGCCCCATCTGCTCTTCTTCACTGTGGATCTGTACAATATTCACCATTAATAGCCATACCACCATTTCTACATTAGGCTGTCTTGAAATATCCTCCACCAAAGACATTAGTCCATTGCTTTTCTTTTTGGTCTTTTTGAGACAGGGTCTCGCCGTAGTCCCAGCTGTCCTGGAACTCACTCTGAAGACCAGGCTGGCCTTGAACTCACAAAGATCCACCTGCCTCTGCCTTCCGAGTACTAGGATTAAAGGCATGTGCCACCACACCCGGCAGTCCATTGCTTTTCAACTTAGCATCAGGCAAGCATTTGGGCTGTGGACAAACTATGGCCAGACTCTTTGATAAAAGATCCCAGTTGCTGCCTAAGTCTTTATTTTCCACTGGAACTACTTTTTTGCAGCAATGCTTCCTTCCAGGCTTCTACTAGAATGGCCTGTTAAGCTCTGCTTACAGTAGTCAACAGCTTTTCTAGCCCAAAGTTCCAAAGTCTTCCACATTTCTCCAAACATCCACATGGTCAGGTTCTTCACAGCCAACAGCCTACTTTCTGGTACCAATTAATTGTATTAGTCACTTTTCTGTTGCTGTGATAAAACCACCATGAACAAGGGAACTTATAAAAGGAAGAGTTTATTTGAGTTTAGGATTGACAGTTCCAGGGAATCAGAGTCCATTTTGGCAGGAAGCATGGTGGCCAGGGCTGGAGCAGCAAGCCGAGGTTCACATATCGCAATGAGCACAGGAAGCAGAGAGAGAGAATGGAGACTGAGAGGCTTGTTAAACTCACTAAGCCTGCCCCCAGTGACATACTTCCTCCAGCATGGCCACACATTCTAAGACCTCCAAGAACAGTGCCACCAACTGGAGACAAAAATGTCTGAATACTTAAAGCCTATGGGGGACACTATCATTCAAACCACCACAGGATCTTTTCAGTGTTTCTAGTTCCTTCTGGAGTTTGTCATTCTCTCTCTCTAGGTCCTTCTTGAGTTTTTCATTCTCTTTTTTTAGTTCTTTGATTTGCTCTTTATAATCTTGTAGTTCTTTAATTATGTTCACAATTGTACTTCTAATATCTGTGTCCTGGGCCATCTCCAGGGGGATCCCACTGTAGGAATCTTCCATAGGGTTGGTAGAGCTTGGTGTGGAATTATCCTGCACCTTTCCCATGTTGCCTCTTTTTTGTGTTCCTGGAATATGGGTTTCTCTTTGCCTGTATTCCAATGTGAATCTCAAATGCCTCTTCACTGTGTTGAAGGCTTGCTTTGCTTGCCTCCTTCAGATGCCTTCCTTGTTTGTTTGATTGATCTGTTTTTCTCCTTTTCTCTTTGCTTATGGAGTGTTGACTTGTCTAAGCTTTAGGCTTTCTATTGGAAGTCTAACTCACTTTTCCCTTTCTGTTCTGAAGTGTCACTCCTTCCTTTGGCAATCCCAGTTGGCAGGGGGCGGGGGGTTGCTGTTTGCTTCAGGTGGTCTTGGGAAATCCCCAATCTCAAGACTCATACAAGCCCACCTTTTATACCAGCTGGGAGGACAACTCCACCCCCACAACCACAAAAGCCAATCCAGCCAAAGACAATTAAATCAAATCAAACAATCCGCCTGGCTGAAGCACCCAACTCCTACCTGTGCTTCAGGTGGTCTTGGGAAATCCCCCGAGTAGTTTATATATTCCGGAAGTTAATGCTTTTTCAGATGTATCAGCAGTGAAGGTTACCTCCCACTCTGTGCGTTTTCTCTTCACTTATCTGATTGTTTCTTTCGCTCTACAGAAACTTTTGAGTTTAATAAGGTCTCACTTGTCAATTGTTGACCTTGTTTCTTGTGCAGCTTTTGTCTGATTTAGAAAGTCTTTTCCTACACCTGTGTCTTGTAAGTTGCTGCCAACTTTTTCTTCTATTGCCTTCAGAGTTTGGGGTTTCAAATTGAGGTCTTTGATCCATTTGGAGTTGGTTTTTGTACAGAGTGAGAGATAGGGGTTTAATTTTGTTCTTCTACAAGTAGTGATCCAGTTTTGCCAACACCATTTGCTGAAGATGCTGTCTTTCCTCCATTGAGTCTTTGGGCCCCCTTGTCAAATATGAGGTGGCTGAAATTGTATGTTCTCAAGTTTGGGTCTTCACTTTTGTTCCATTGGTCTACAGGTCTGTTTTTATGCCAGTACCAGGCTGTTTTTATGACTACCCTGTAGTATAGTTTGATGTCTGGTATAGAAATCCCCTCCTGTATTGCTCTTTTCACTCAGGGTTGTTTTGGCTATTTGGGGTCTTTTGTTGTTCCATATGAATTTAAGAATTTTTTTTCCCAAGCCTGTGAAGAATGTCCTGGGGATTTTAATTGGAATTGTATTGAATCAGTATATTAATTTGGGTAGAATGGACATTTTTACTATATTAATTTTTCCAATCCATGAGCATGGGAGGTCTTTCCATCTTCTTTTTTTAAATATTTTTATTTTTTTAATTTTTATTATTTTTCATGTGTATGAATGTACTGTCTGCATGCAGGTCTGTGCACCTGTGTTGTACAATGCCACAGAGGTCAGAAGAGGGCGTCACATTCCCCTGGAGCTGGAGTTAAAGATGGTTCTCAGCCAACATGTGGATGCTGGGGATCAAACCCGTGTCCTCTGCAAGAGCGGTCGGTGCTCTTAACCGCTAGGCCATCTCTCCAGCCCCAACATCTTCTGAATTCTTCTTCAATCTCCTTCTTCAGGAGTTTATAATTTTGTTGTAGAGATCTTTGGTGTCTTTGGTTAGGTTTAGTCTTAGGTATTGTCATGGTTAATCCTGGGTGTCAACTTGACTGGACTAAGGAACAAATAAGAGAAAAGGGTCTTCTGATTGGACCACCTCAACCCGGATGGCCCACCCNGCTGGGTCAGTTTCTTTTTTTTTTTTTTTTTCATTTAGTTTTTTTTTTTTGTCTTTTGTTTTCCACTTCCTTCCAGAGTTGCTCATTCTCTCCACTTCTTTCCCAGAGTTTTGTCATTTTCTCCTTTTTAGTTCTTTATAAAGTTGTCTTCTCTCCCTCTAGTTCTTTCTGGAGTTTATCATTTTTTCCTTCTAGTTCCTTCCTGAGTTTTTCATTACCTCCCCTTAGTTCTCTGACTTGTTCTTTTTATTCCTTTATTTCTTTGAATATGTCTACAATTGTTCTTGGTTTTCTTCCAGGAAGATCTCATTGTAGGGATCTTCTATAGGACTGGTAGAGTTTGGTGTGGATTTATTATTAGCTTTTCCCATGTTGTTGATTTTTTCATTGTGACTTTGGCCTGTGGACTTGTTTGTTTTTTTGATTGGATTCTGGTGCCAATATCAGATGTTAATATGGAGAACTGGTTGGTCACTCACTCTGCTTCCTCCCAGTTTGCTCCTCTACATTGGCTATGCAGCCTAGAATCACTAACACTGTGCCCTAACCCTGTGCCGGCTGGATCATCTCCACCACATCACTAGCAGCTTAGTGATAGGTTTCCATATGGCTTTTTCTAAAGGCCTTTAGTGTTAGTTATTCCTCCCCATACCTCCTCTTCTGCCCTTCCCTCTCATTCCACATCCCCCAAAATAAGTATTTTATTTTTACTTATGTGTATATATCTGTGTTTGTGTCTACGTGTGCATACACATGTATGTGCAGGTGCATGTGGAGGCCAGAAGAGGGCATTGGATTCCCTGGAGCTACATGTGGTTGTGAGATACCTGATGTGGGTGCTTGGAACCTAATTCCAGTCATCTGTAGGAGCAGCAAACACTCCTCCTTGCTGAGCCATCTCTCCAGCCCTCCTAAGTTGCTTTTCTCACAACATTTTATCACAGCAAGAGGAATAGAAACCTACACAACTGTTATGGAAGAATCAAATTGCAAGATAATAAAGTTTAAATGTCTTTCTGTAACATAGCTCTCAGCTGTGTAAAATGGCTCTAGCTATCTGAACTTCCTTCAGCCTTTCCATGAGTTGCTATTGTCCTGCGCACTTGCCAACACTTTGGAGATGGAACTTCCAAGTATCGGCCTTTATAATTTTAGCTATTCACGAAGATAGTTTTTCATAAGGTCTTGATGTTACTATAGTTTTAATGCAAATTTTCTTTTTACTATTGAAGCCAAGTATCCTTTCATATTCATAATCCATTTAGATTCTCTGATAATAAATGATTATTAAATTGTCTTGGCTGTTCTTAACCCCTTTGTTAGTCTCTTTTTTATTTATTCAAGGTTAAAGTGATGTAAAATACTGTCATTTATACATATGAAGTCATTTGCTTAAGAGTCAGAAATCAATTCAGAGTTCTGTGTGCTCTTATTATCTTTGCAAAGTCCTCATGTACCCACATGTGCTGGTGATTATATGCAAAGTATCCTAGGGAAGAAGGAAATTTTAACTTAAGAGTACTGATCACTCCTAGGTAATTCAAATATTTCAACTGATAGTAGAATAAAATACACATGACTTCCAGTCTACTATAAAAATATGACTTTAAAGGGATTGTTTCTAAATTTTAGTTTATTTTTGAGACAGGTTTTCCCTATAGCTACAGACAGTTGGTCTGGAGCTTGATATGTAGACCATACTGGCCTTTATCTCACAGAGATCTGCCTTCAAGGCATGTACCACCACCCCCAGTGTCTCTACATTTTTTAAGCTCTTAGATAATTTTTAGCAGAACAATGCCATAAATAATATTTAGTTTTCTACTTCTGGTGTTTGAAATCAAGAAGTGCCTCCAAGAAAAGGGACCTGAGTTCTACTTGAGACAGGAGGGATGAAAGGTCTTGGCTGGAATGCCTGGTACTTCACTGGTCTTGAAGAAGTCAGTTTTTTATCATTTCAGTATTTGCCTACAAAAAGAGATAGTTCTATCATATACCTACATTCCAGGATATTATCAAAAAATAAATTAATTAATAAATTTTGAAGTACTTTAAATTAGCAATAGAATGTGAAGAAAGATTATATTCTTAATAGAGAAGTTATATTTAAATGCAAACCAAATGGAAAATACCAATTACAGTGCTAAGTACATTTATCAAATGTATCAGCAGCAGAGAAGAGGTGTTGATGCTCCTATGGTGACCACGTTTTTACCTTCACTTTGTGGTAAAAATTGCTTTCGTCTGGTTTTGTCCCTGAAAATTCCTTTTTCTTTTTTCATTCTATTATGACAGATAGCTTTGGCAATTGTGGTCTTTCAGAACTTGAAATACATCAGTATATGGCTTTCTGGCTTTTATGGTTTCCACTGAAAATTCAGCTGTTATTCTTATGGGCCTGCCCTTGTCTGTACCTTGGCCCTTCTCTCTTATCAAATTCAATGCATTTCTTTTTTCCTGAATGTTGTCATTTTATCTATAAAAATATGACATGGACAGTGAGTTTTCTAATCCTACCTGTTTCGTGCTCTGTATGTCTTTTTCTCTAAATTTGGGATATATTCTTCTGTGAGTTTTATCAAAAATATTTTCTATCCAGGTATGGTGGCACACATATTTAGTCCCAATACTAAGAGGCAGAGGTAAGTGGATCTCTGTGCGTTCAAGCTCGGCCTGCTCTACATAGTGAGTTCCAAACCAGCTGGGCCTACAAGGAGAACCTGTTTCAAAAAGACAAAAAAAAATAAATAAAATATTTCCTATGCCTCATTATATGTCTATAATTGATAAATTTAATCTTTTCATAGTGCTTCCACAGATCTAGTATGGTCTGTTTAAACAACGATTTTAGTATACAGTTAACTTAACTGGATGACTCAAATTCTCTACTTTATCCTTTGGCCAAGATAGTCTGTCCTCTCCATTCTGTTGGTGAGACTTTCCACTGAGGTTTTTATTCGACTTACTGAATTTTTCGTTTCCATCATCATTTCAATTTTGTTTTTTTCAGTGTTTCTATTTCTTTAGTTAATTCATCCAGCTCTTCATCTCTTGGATTTTCCCGTTATTCATATCTTCTTTGAATTCACCCATATGTTTCTGTGTCCCCTTTGAAGTCTGTGACCATATTCATGATTATTCTTTTGAATTCCCTGTCTAGAATTTCCACCTACATTACTCTCATTAGTGGGTCTCACTATAAGATTGATAATTTTTGGAGGAAATATTTTTGTCTCGGCTTCTCATGTTACTTATGTTCTTACCTTGAGACCTGCCTCTCAAGGTTTGGTTTGTTGCTTAAATCTTTCTGGAGAGGCTGTGCTAGAGAGATATTTGGTTAAGTACTTGGTGTTCCCTCTGTGTGGTAGAGCTTTGCTTGCTTAAGTGTTGCTCTGAGTTCAGTTATGGGGACAGTCTGTGTTGATGTGGATTGTGTAGAGGTGGGCACACAAAGCTGCAGAAGTGTGCCCAGGAGTGCAGAGGTCCCAAGACCTTCTGCTCAGGCTGGGCACTGGCTGTGGGGAACCCTGCTGCCTCTAACCTGTCTGGCCCAGATGTGTACACAAAGTGGAAGACACATTCATAGGAGGCTGGATGTCCCAAGAACTCACACTTGTCTGTTCAGGTCGGTGTCATGACTCCAGGAGCACTTGGCAGAAGCAGAGGTCAACAAAATCTCTAACCTGTCTGGACTGGGTAAGCACAGAGAGCCAACATATTGTTTCTAAAGTGTGTGTTCACACCCCTATTTGGGGACTCAAAGTGAAACTTTTATCCTTTCTGCATTGTATGAAAAATGTGAGTGTTCCCTCAGTCAACAGAGGAAGCTGAAGACATACAAGGAAAGCATCAGTACAGGAGGGATCAACTAGAAAAAGCAGTATGCTACCTCGCCATATATCTCAGTAGACTGTGCTGGTTGGCTTTAGTGTCAACTTGACACACCCGGGTTGGGGGAGCCTCAATTGGGGAATCGCCTCCATTGAACTGGCCTGTGGCCCTGTCTGTGGGGGTTTTCTTGATTGCTGAGTGATGTGGAGGGCCCATCCCAGTGGGGGTGGTGCCACCACTGATCAGGTTGTTCTCTGTTGTATAAGCAAACTTAGAGGAGCAAGCCAGTAAGCAGAGTTCCTCCATGGCCTGTGCTCCAGCTCCTGCCTCCAGCTTCCTGTCCTAACTTCCTACATTGGGCTGCCTAAGTGATAAACTGTGACCCAGGAGATGTAAGCCAAATAGACCTTTTCCTCTCCAAGTTGGTATTGGTCAGTGTGTCTTGTCACAGTGATGGAGAAGCAAACTAGAACAGTATGGCATCCAACATTTATGTTGATACCTTGTTGTTGATCTGTGCCTATAAATACTAGAGCCCAGACTTTTTACAAATACACTGCACACACTTTCATACACTGACACCAGTCATTTTGCAAACCAGAAATTCTATATGTAATGGATCTTCGTCACTTTTTTAGAAGATTTCAAATGTTACTATTATAAATATGCATTTGAAAACAGAAAGTAGCACTAATAAGTAACTAAATTGAAATGTTTTGTGCAAAAATATATTTTGCTGACATATTTGTAAACATTCCAAACTTTCTTCACTTACTTCTAAGATGTATCTTTTATACATTAGTAGAAGTTGCTTCGACTTGGGGTCTAATCTCTTAGCATCAATGTAGTCATCAGACTCCTTAAAATTCTTCTTTTTCTGTCATAATAGAATACTTTCCTCTTTTTACAAGTCAATCTTCTGTTTCCACCAAACTAAAGCCCATCACACATTCAGGAGAACTTGTAGGACTATCTTAAAAGGCAGGCAGTTGTTCCTTTCAAATTCCAGGCGGTGGCAGCACAGTACCACGAATGGTTCCATGTCAGACTGTTAACAGAGTGCTGTGTTATTAGAATCTGAAAAACAATTCATAGTCAAAATGTGCCTGAGAGGACTCTCTCTGTCTTTAGAAAGGGGTCTGAGACTTTCTTCATCCAGCTCCTCCTTGTCATAGAGGTCGAAGATGGTCAACTTCCTTGTTCAGTACTTGCTGTGTACTTTATAGAAATGCTTTCATAGAGTTTAGTACTCTCAACAACCCTGTGTGGTGGCATCTTCACTAAGAAAAATGAAGGGTATTTTGTTTGTTTTTTGTTTTGTTTTGTTTTTAATAGCTTAAGAGGGGCTGGAGAGATGGCTCAATGGTTGAGAACACTAGTTGCTCTTTCTAAGGACCCAGGTTTAGCTCCTAGCACCCATATGGAAGCTAAGAACCATCCTTAATTCCAGTTCCAGGGGGATCTGAAGCCCTCTTTTGGCCTATGTGGGCATTCCACAACATAAATACACTTATATACATCTTACAAACATGCCAGTAAAACACCCATACAAATAAAAATCAATCAACCAACCAACCAACCAATCAATCAATAGATTGCTAATATGTGGAATGAAGTAGAAGTAGGCTTCAGGCCCAGTGCTCTCTGGTTCCAAAAATGGAATTTTTGCTTTTTCAAAACTATGGTTCTGGTCCCTCCTCCCATCCTTTCTCTTTCTTTCTTTCTTTCTTTCTTTCTTTCTTTCTTTCTTTTTTCTTTCTTTCTTTCTTTCTTTCTTTCTTTCTTTCTTTCTTTCTTCCTTCCTTCCTTCCTTCCTTCCTTCCTTCTTTTCTTTCTTTCTTTCTTTCTCTCTTTCTCTCTCTCTCTTTCTTCCTCCATTCCTTCCCTTTTGCCTTTTTTTTATGTGTATGAGTGCATTGCTTGCATGTATGCAAGTACATCCATATCAGGCAATGCCTGCGGAGGTCAGAAGGGGGCACTGAATCTCCTGGAACTGGAGATAAGAGTGGTTTTCATTCAACATGTCAGGACTGGGAATTGAACCCAGGTCTTCTGCAGAGCACTCAGTGCTTTCAACTGCTGAAACATGTTGCCAGCTGCCCCTTACTTTATTTATAATAATAAATATATAAAAGAGTGTGGATTTCCCAAGACCACATGAAACACAAGCTTATGTAGCTGTGGGGGTGGGGTTGTCCTTCTAGCTGTTATAAAAGGTGGCCCTGTTGCCACTGTGAGACTTGAGATCAGGGATTTCTCAAGACCAACTGAAGCAGAGGTACCAGGCTAAACAGGAAGAGTCCCCCGCCCCAACCGGGATTGCCAAAAGAGTGTCCAAGTAGATTCTTTGGAGAAACTTCAAAACAGAAAGGCAAGTTAGATTTCCAATAGAAAGCCTAAAACTTAGACAAGTCAACACTCCATAAGCAAGGACAAAAGAAGAAAAACAAATCAATCAAACAAACAACGAAGGTATCTGAAGGAGGCAAGCAAAGCAAGCCTTCAGCACAGTTAAGAGGCATTTGGGATTCACATTGGAATTCAGGCAAAGAGAAACCCACATTCCAGGGATACTAAGAAGACACAACATGGGAAAGGTGCAGGATAATTCCACACCAAGTTCTACCAACCCTGTGGAAGGCTACTACAGTGGGATCCCCCTGGGGATGGTCCAGGACACAGATATTAGAAGTACAATTGTGAGCATACTTAAAGAAGTCCAAGAGTATAAAGAGCAAATCAAAGAATTAAGAAAAGAGAATGAAAAACTCAAGAAGGACCTAGAGAGAGAGAATGACAAACTCC
>VZQC01014711.1:1638198-1871142 GCA_009823505.1 Rhizomys pruinosus
TTTTTTTTTTCATTTTTAGCTATAAGTGATAATCCATGAGTACAAGCATCCTTCATGCAAAACCTATCTGCAGGCTGTTGTGCCCAAACACCTACAGCCCCACCATCCAGTGGGGGGTGACAGGTTGTTTGTTCAATCAAGTTGATCAAATGAGTGTCCAGACTACATTGCTGTAGTTTCACCATTCACCCCAATCGCAGCCCTTACATTCTACCACGCCCCCTCTTCCGCAGGTTGTTCCCTAGGCTTAGAAAAGGGGCACGGGTGGATGAGAGGTAAAACAGTCCACTCTCTCTGGAGCTGTTGACTTGGACTCTGGTCAATTCTGGCTGTTTCCTTTCATGGGCTGACAGTTTGTCCAGGAATAACCTTTCAATCCTGGCCTGGCGCGTTATGGCGTCTCCCATTTATGTGTTTTATGATATTTACTGATTTTTGTATGTTGAACCATCCCTCCATCTCTGGTATGAATCCAACTTGATCATGGTGAATGATCTTTTTGATGTAGGTCTATATACAGTTTGCAAGTATTTTGTTGAGAATTTTTGCATCTGAGTTCATTAATGAGATGGGTCTGTAGTTCTCTTTTTTGGTTGCATCCTTGCCTGGTTTTGGTATTAGAGTGATGCTGGCTTCACAGAAGGAATTTGGGAGAGTTCCCTCTGCTTGTATCCTTCTGAACAGTTTGAGTAATAATGGTTGCAAGTCTTCTTTAAATGTTTTATAGAATTCTGCTGTGAAACCATGTGGACCTGGGCTTTTTTTAGTTGGGAGGTCTCTTATTACATTTTCAATTTCTTCATATATTATGGGTCTGTTTAAGCTGTCAATCTCTTCTTGGCTTAGATTTGGTGATTCCCTGGAATGTAGATATTCATCCATTTCTCTTAGGTTTTCAAATTTAGTATAGGTTTTTGAAGTATTCCTGTATGATTGTCTGGATCTTTTCATTGTCTGTTGTGCTATTTCCCCTTTCATCATGAATTCTATTTATTTGGAGTTGCTCTTTCTTTCTTTTGGTTAACTGGGCTAGGGGTCTGTCTATCTTGTTCATTCTCTCAAAGAACCAACTTTTGGATTTGTTGGGGGTTTTGTATTGTTTTCTTTGTTTTTTTTATTAATTTTATTTATTTCTGTATGTGTATGAATGTACTGTCTGCATGCAAGCCTGTGCACCCGTGTTGCGCAATGCCGCGGAGGTCAGAAGCAGGCTTCGGATTCCCCTGGAACTGAAGTTCTCCTGGAATTGGAGTTTCAGATGGTTCTCAGCCGCCATGTGGGTGCTGGGGATCAAACCCGGGTCCTCTGCAAAAGCAGTCAGCGCTCTTAACCACTAGGCCATCTCTCCAGCCCTGTTTTCTTTGTTTTTATTTCATTAATCTCTGCTCTGATTTTTGTTATTTTTTTCCTGTCTATTGTGTTTAGGGTTCATTTGTTGCTGTCTTTCAAGTGTTTTTAGGTGCAGTGTTAGCTCTTTTGTGCTCTTTCTGTTTTTTAATTTTTATTTATTTATTTTTTTATTAATTTTATTTATTTCCATATGTGTATGAATGTACTGTCTGCATGCAAGTTTGTGCACCCGTGTTGTGCAATGCCAAGGAGGTCAGAAGAGGGTGTCGGATTCCCCTGGAACTGGAGTTCTCCTGGAATTGGAGTCCCAGACGGTTCTCGGCTGCCATGTGGGTGCTGGGGATCGAACCCANAAATACACAAATGAAAAGATGGTATTCCCAATGCTGACGAGGGTGCAGCCCAAACATTGTGTGGGGGAAAGGGGAACACCTACTGATCCACTGATGGTGGGAATGTAAAACTTGTAAAGGAAAGAATGGGATAAAAAAAAGTGTCAGCTGCAAGAGCGGAAACAAACAATCGGGGCTCTTAAAAAAAAAACCGCTAGGGCCATCCTCTCCAGCACCCAACAGCTTCTTAAATATCTGACTTCAAACAACAAAGCTCAGTCGTCGGGTTTTAAATAATTTGTGTTGTAAGATCGTTGGTGTCGTGGGGTAGGTTTAGTAGTAGAGGTCTTAGGTATTGTCATGGTTAATTCCTGGGTGTCAACTTGAACTAAACAACTGGACTAAGGAAAAATAGAGAAAAGAGGGGCTTCTGATCTGATTAGGAACCACCTCAAGACCCGGAAGTATGGCCCACCCCAAATGTGGTGTTACCTTCTGCCGGCAGGCCAGTATTTATAAGAAAAAAAAAGATAAGTAAAGGGCCCGGCAGCGGAGCTGGCCCCCGCCTTTTCTCCCTCCGTCTTCCTGCGGCGTAGCCTCGCTCTCATCTGGGTGAGTTTGTGCTTGCTGCTCATGCGGTGATCAACTTTGTCGGATCCCCGCGGTGTACTGGAACGTGCAGATCTCCTGGGAATCCATTCGGGCGAGGGGGGGGGGGGCCGTCAGCACTAGACTGGGACTCCTGAGCCATCCAGCCTTGCGGACTGAGCAGTGTTTTTCCCCTGGATTCCCGGCCTCTCCAGGTCGGCGCTACTGTTGAGCTCCCGTCACGTGAGCAAATCATAAATTGTATAGATTTATATATACTCATCCTGTTTCTTCTGTTCGTTAGAGAAACCCTGACTCAATACAATTTTTGGTACCAGAAGTGGTTCTATAGAAACAGAATTGAAAGGATAAATTTCTTTAGTGGGCTTGGTAGCCTCGGGAGCCAGCTCTCCAACCCAATGAGCCTAGATTTACTGAAGGCTCTCCTGGTGGAATGAAGAGGAATAATAATCCTTGGTGCAGACTATTTGATCTAATTATGAAGATAGATCCATTTGTCTCACCTAACTCACCTCTTGGGAGAAGCAAGGAATTTAGCGACTCTATATATATAAAATGTTTGAGAAATTGTGGAAAATTAGGGAAAATAATGATGTTGCCATGTTGCTCCTAGCATGTCTGGATAAACTGTTAGACGAGAATATGGAGCTCGGTGATAAAAAGGACCAGCTCCGGATTCGAAACAACAGTTAAAGGTTTCCAAGTGTGCTCGGAAGAGCATCTGCTCTTCCAGCAGCCAAAGAGCTAACGCAGCCATAAATCAGCTGGAGCCCTTATTATACGGTTGGCTGATTTACAACGCAAATTGAATTCCAGCCACGAAAAGGGTCAGCAGTTAAAGTGAGAGAACTGGTGGGGAAAGGGTGGAACCCAGAAACTGGGATGGAGATGTGTGGGAGAAGGATGATGATGAGGATAAGATTTGGAAACCCTCGAAATTCTGAGGGATTTTCTTTATCTTAGGAATTAACCTCCCCACCCGCAGCAGAGAATCCACACCCTGCAGATCCCTCTCCCCACCCTTGCCTGAGGAAATTAAACCCCCCCCCCATGGGCGCTGATGTCCCTCAGGGCCCGACAATTGTTGCCTCTAGACCTATAACCAGATTGAAGTCTAAGCAAGCCCCGCAAGGTGAGATAGAAAGTGTGGTCCACGAGAGGTGCTATATACTACTAAAGAAATTATTGAGTTTGCTGATTCATTCCGGAAGAAGCCTAAGAGCAGATGGTGTGGATGGATTTGTTCGGGTGTGGGAGAATGGTGGAAGGAATATAAAATTGGGTCAGACTGAGTTTATCGATTTTGAGCCCACTGAGTAGAGATTTCTAGGTTTAACATGGAAGCTCGCGCAGTTAAAAAAGGTGATCACAGTTTATTTGACCTTGTGCCTGATTAGGTATGAAACATGGCCTCCTCACATCGAGTTAAGATGCCTGATCTTCCTTGGCTTGTCTTGATGAAGGGGGGAAAAAAAAAACAAAAAAAAAACTTGTGAGGTACGCACAGGGCATGCTCGAGTTGATTCGAAGTGTAAAACCACATTTTCCACAATATGAGGACGCAGAGTGCATGCCTTTCACTGAGTTTTATAAGATGGAAAGTACTGAGAGAGACACAGAACATTTGAAGAGCGTTGTTTTTGCTCTACTTCTTATTCCAGATCTTACAGTTAGAGATGTTTTTGCTTGCTTGCATAAATTAATGTACATGTAATAGGTTTAACATGACCTCAGGGTAGGCATCAGGTGCCAGCACTGAATCACTGAAGGCCAAATGAACGGTAATTGTTACGTAATTATCATAATGGGGGCAAAGGCAAAACAATACCTATAATGGCATGCCCCGAAATGATCTTTGGAACTGGCTAATTAATCAGGGTGTTCCCAGGAACCAAATACATAAGAAGCTACTAAGTTTTTATTTGATTGTATAAGCAGAAAAGCTCTAGAACGAATGACAGGAAGTCGACATTTGATTTTAGGAGTAGCGAATCCCGCCCAGTTGACCGGTTTCCAGACTTGAGACAGTTCACAGACCCAGACCCCCTTGAATGAAGTGGTGGCTGTGTTCCAGTGAGGAAGGACCGTGTCACAATACCAAAGAGTTATGCTTGTTGTTTCCCTTCCTCCTGTCCTTCCCAAGAGGGACCTAAGGCCTTATGGAGATACGAGGCGTTTAAGACTGGACAACGATGTCGCACCGGGGAAAAGGAATAATCAGACTGTTTCGAGGTACCCCCCCCCCCTATTGGATATTGGTTTTGAGTTGACACTGATCACAGTAGACCCTAAAAAGCATTGTGTTCCTCTGGTTAAAGTAGGGGTCTATGGAGGTCAGGTGATAAATGGGTTTTTGGCTGAAGTCCGACGCACGGTGGGCCCAGTGGGTCCCCAAACTCATCCTGTGGTTATTTCCAGTCCTAGAATGTATATTTGGGATAGATATAATTAGAATTGGCAGAATCCCCACATTGGTTCCCTGATTGTGGAGTGAGGGCTATTATGGTTGAAAAGGCCAAATGGAAACCACTGGATTTGCCTTTACCAGGGAAAATAGTGAGCCCAAAACAGTATCGTATCCCTACAGGGATTGCAGAAGTAATGCCATAATCAAGGAGTTGAAAGATGCAGGGGTGGTGTTTCCTACCACATCTCCATTTTAACTCTCCAATTTGGCCTGTGCAAATGACAGATGGATCATGTGGAGAATGACAGTTGACTAGCGAAAACTCAACCAAGTAGTGGACAACACCAAGTGCAGCCACTGTACCAGATGCAGTGTCCTTACTTGAGCAGATTAATATGTCTCCTGGTATTTGGTATGCAGCTATTGATCCGGCCAATGCTTTTTTCTCAATACCCGTTCATAAAGACCACCAGAAACAATTCAGAATCGAATCAGCCAACATATACATTTACTGTCTTATCTCAGGGGTATGTTAACTTTCCAGCATTGTGCCATAACTAGTTAGAAGGGATCTTGATCACCTGACTCTTCCATGATATATTACACTGGTCTGCTATATTGATGGTGTTATGCTGATTGGACTCAGTGAACATGAGGTAGCAGCTAGCCTAGACTTTTTGGTAAAGCACATGCACATAAGAGGATGGGGCATGGAATCCCTAAAATTCAAGTGCCGAGCTACCTCGGTGAAGGTTTTCTAGGAGTATCAGTGGGTGTGGAGCATGCAGAGACATTCCTTCTAAGGTAAAGAATAGTTGTTGCACCTGGCCCCTCCCTCCACCAAGAAAGGAGCACAATGTGTGTGGTGGTCCTTTTTGGTTTCTGGAGGCAGCACATTCCGCATCTGGGTGTGTGACTACGACCCATATATCAGGTTACTCGGAAGGCAGCAAACTTTGAGTGGGGCTTGAACAGGGAAAAGGCTCTTCAACAGGACCAGGCTGCAGTGCCAGGCGCTCGGCCACTAAGGCAAATATTCCAGCAGACCCAATGGTGCTTTGAGGTATCAGTGGCAGATAGGATGCTGTCTGGAGTCTGAGGCAGCTCCCATAGGGGAATCACAGCGGAGGCCTTGGGATTTTGGAGCAAGCCTCTACCTTCATCTGCAAACACTATTCTCCTTTTGAGAGACAGCTCTTAGCTTGCTATTGGACCTTAGTGGAAACTGAACTTTTGACATGGGCCACCAAGTCACCATGCGACCTGAGCTGCCCAATCATGAGCTGGGTGTTATCCTACCCACCAGACCATAAAGTAAGACGTTTGCACAGAACAGTCCATTGTCAAATGGATGTGGTACATACGGGACAGGGACCGGGCAGGCACTGAGGGCACAAGCAAGCTACATAAGAAGTTGCCCAAATGACTATTGTTCCCACTCCTGTGTTACAATGCCTCCTGTGCTCAAGTATGCACCTGTGGCTTCATGGGTTTGCCCTATATCAGTTGACTGAGGAAGATAAGACTAGGGCCTGGTTTACGGATGGTTCTGCACACTATGCAGGGACCACCCAGAGGTGGACAGCTGCAGCATAACAGCCAATTTCTGAAACAACCCTAAAGGACACTGTGAAGGAAAGTCTTCACAGTGGGCAGAACTTTGGCAGTGCACATGGTTGTGCATTAGGCCTGGGAGGAGAAATGGCCAGAAGTGGGATTATATACTGATTGAAAGGCATTGGCCAATTGTTTGTCTGGATGCTCAAGGACTTGAAAGGAGCATGAGTGGAAAATTGGGTGAGGAAAGACATTTGGGGGAAGAAGTTTGTGTAGAAGGTCTCTGAATGGTCAACAGGATTGAAGATGGCTTGTGTCTCAGGTAAATGCTCTCACAAGGTGATCTCAGCAGAGATGATTTTAATAATCAAGTAGATCGATGACTAGTTCTGTGGATATTCAGCCTCTTTCTCAGCTATCCCTGTTGTTGCTCAATGGGCCCATGAACAAAGTGGTCATGTGGCAGAGATGGAGGTTATGCATGGGCACAACAGCATGGACTCCCACTCACTAAGGCTGATCTGGCTACGCTGCTGCCGAGTGCCAGATTTGCCAACAGCAGAGACAAACATTGAGCCCCCGATATGGTGTTATTCTCCGGGGTGACCAGCTAGCAATTTGGTGGCAGGTTGACTACATTGGACCACTTCCCATCATGGAGGGGACAGCACATTGTTCTTACAGGAATAGATACTTATTCTGGTTATGGTTTTGCCTTTCCTGCACGTAAGGCTTCTGCAAAACTACCATCCAGGGACTAACACAATGGTTTATCCACCGTCATGGTATTCCCCACAGCATTGGCTTCTGATCAAGGAAATCACTTCACAGCCAAGAAAGTGGCTGTGGGCCATGGTCATGGTATCCACAGGTCTTACCATGTTCCCCACGCACCCAGAAGCAACTGGCTTGATAGAACGATGGCATGGCCTCTTGAAGACACAGTAACACACAATTAAGTGTCAATACCCTGGAGGGCTGGGGCAAGGTTCGCCAGCAAGCAGTATATGCTTGGAATCAGCGTCCACTATATGGTACAGTTTCTACTATAGCCAGATTTCACAGGTCCATTAACCAAGGGGTGAAGTGGGAATGATTCCACGCACTATCACCCCTAGTGACCCAGTAAGGAAAATTTTTGCTTCCTGTACCCACGACCTTGCGTTCTGCTGGTCGAGAAGTTTTTTGGCTCCAATGTGGGTGAGTGTTTTGCCAGGCGATACAGCAAACTGTCTATTGAACTTAAGCACGACTTCCCCCTGGCCACATCGGGCTTCTACTGCCTTTAAGCCACCAGGCTAAGGAAGGAATAACAGTAATAGGAGGAGGGATTGATCCAGACTACCATGGGGAAATTGGACTTTTTCTCCACATGGGGGCAAGGAAGATTATTTGTCTGGAAGGCAGGAGAGGCTGTAGGGCGCCTTCTGGTGCTAACCATGTCCTATGATTAAGGACAATGGGAAACTCTAACAACCCAAATCAGACAGGACATAAATGGCCCAGACCCTTCAGGGATAAGGTATGGGTCACTCTCCAGGGAAAGAGCCGAGACCTGCAGAGGTGCTTGCTGATGGCGGAGAAAATACAGAATGGGTAGTAGAAGAAGGTATCATAAATATCAGCTGAAGCCCACGGGACCAGTTGCAGAAACGTGGATTATAATAGATATTAAACTTCGTCCTATTTGGTTAAGAAATGTGGCTTGTTTATATATGTTAGATGTGTATATTATAGAGTACATACATATAGGTATACATACAGATATGGATGTATATTAAGTGGATTACTTGTGTTCCCCTTTGAATGGGCAAACTGAAGATATGGTTATTGTTGGCAGATTTAGGGTATTAGATACTGAAGGACTAAGTTGTTCTTCTCAAGGACATTACTACCTATTCTAAGATATAATGTTTTGCGATTGCACATGAGATACTTACAACATGTTAGGTGGAATTATATGAGGACCTTGACATTGTTTTGCAATTGACATTTAAGCAGAGCCTATTTTAGTGGGTGTCAAGTTGACAAGGTGTGGACTTGTCATGGTTAAATCCTGGGTGTCAACTTGACGGACTAAGACAAATAAGAGAAAAGGGTTTTCTGATTGGACCGCCTCAACCCCGATGGCCCACCCAAAGGGGGTGTGACCTTCTGCCGGCAGGGCAGTATTTAAGGCCACGGAAGAAGGAGCTGGACCCTTTTCCTTTCTGTTCCCTGTGGCGGTTGCCTCTTCGCTCACTGGTTAGTTTAGTTTGTCTTGCTGCTGTGAACCTTTCGGATCCCAGCGTGTACTGAGAACAGACTGGCAGATCTCCTGGAACCATTCGGGCCTTCGAGTCACTAGACGGGGACTCCTGAGACATCCAGCCTTGCGGACTGAGCAGTTCCCTGGATTTCCGGCCTCTCCATTTTGGTGCTACTGTTGTGCTCCGTCACGTGAGCAAATCAAACCGTGTATATAGTGTTATATTCATCTGTTGCTTTCGGTTTTTTCGCGAACCCTAGACTCATCCCGGTATTATTCCTTCTTCTTTTTGCGGCTCTTGTGCTTGGCCCTTCTCCTTGTATTCCTCTTCAGTTGCTTGTTGATTGGTGTAAAGACAGGCTACTGAATTTTTAGGTTAATTCTGTACCCTGCCACTTTACTGCAACTATTAATCATTTCTAGGAATTATCATTTCTAGGAGTTTTCTCGTTGCGTTTTTTAGCATCCCTTAGGTAAACTAGCATATCATAATGGCAAAAAGGGATAGTTTGACTTCCGCTTTTCCAATCAGTAGTCCTTTAATTTCCGTTTCTTCCCTTATTGCCCTAGTCCAGTATTTCAAGCACTATATTGCAGAGGCGTGGTGACAGGGGCACCTTGCTGGGTTCCTAACCCTTATGGAGAAGCCGTCTACTTTCTGTCTTTTCTCCATTTATGATGATGCTAGCTGTGGAGGTCCTGTAGATGGCTTTGATTATGTTGAGAAAGGATCCTTCCAGTCCAATGCCCTCTAGTACTTTAATCATAAGGGATGATGGATTTTGTCGAAGGCCTTCTATCAATTGAGATGATCGTGTGGTTTGTTGTGTCCTTCAATCCAGTTTGGTGTTTTTGTTTTTTTTTTTTAGTTTTTAGTGATTGCTTTGTGCATTTCATACATTTTTTTCCAATCAGTTCAGGCTTATTCCTTTCCTCCCCCCCCCACCCCCACCCCATCCCAGATCATGCATTCCCGGCCATAACTGGCCTGCATCTTTCTCTCAGTTATTATTTTTTTCCATTTTTTTTTTTTTTTTTTTTCATGAGTACAAGCATCCTCATGCAACAACCTAGCTGCAGGCTGTTGTGCCCACACACCTGCGGCCCCACCATCCAGTGGGGGGTGACAGTTGTTTGTTCAATCAAGTGTTGAATCAAAAATGATGTGCCAGACGACATGCTTAGTTTCATTTCACCCATTCACCCCAAGCCAGCCCTTACATTCTACTACGCCCCTCTTCCGCAGGTTGTTTCCCTAGGCTTAAAAAAGGGACGGGTGAAGAGTAAAACATCCACTCTCTCTGGAGCTGTTGACTTGGGACTGGTCAATTCTGGCTGTTTTCCTTCATGGGCGACAGTTTTGTCCAGGAATAACCTTTCAATCCTGGCCTGGCACGTTATGGAATGGCGTCTCCCATTTTATGTGTTTTATGATATTTCTGATTTTATGGTATGGTTGAACCATCCTCCATCCCCGCAATTTCCCCCACTGGGTATGGAAATCCACTTGGATCATGGTGAATGATCTTGTTGATGTGGGTCTAGATAAGCAGTTTGCAAGTATTTTGTTGAGAATTTTTGCATCTTGAGTTCATTAATGAGATTTGGGGTCGGGTGTTCGCTTTTTTGTTGGGTCTTTGCCTGGTTTGGTAGTAGAGTGATGCGGGGCTCACAGAAGGAATTTGGGAGGTTCCCGTTGCTTATATAATCTTCTGAACAGTTTGAGTAATATGTTGCAAGTCTTCTTTGAATGTTTTATAGAATTCTGCTGTAAACCATGTGGAACCTGGGCTTTTTTTAGTTGGGAGGTCTCTTATTACTTCTTCCAATTTCTTTCATATATTATGGGTCTGTTTAAGCTGTCAATCTCTTCCTTGGCTTAAGATTGGTGATTCCCGGGAATGTAATATTCATCCAGTTTCTCATTAGGTTTCAATTTAGTAGAGGTTTTTTGAGTTATTCATGTATGATTGTCTGGATCTTTTTCATTGTCTGTGGTGATATTTTTTCCCCTTTTCATCAGGAATTCTATTTATTTGGATGCTCTTATCTTTCTTTTGGTTAACTTGGGCTAGAGGTCCCTGTCTATCTTGTTCATTCTCTCAAAGAACCAACTTTTGGATTGTTGGGGGGGTATTTGTATTGTTTTGCCTTTGTTTATTTGTGTATGTAGTGAAGTGTGGTTAGTTGTAGGGTTAAGTGGATAGTCAATTTAAATGTGGAAAGGGAGAGGAGGAGGAAATAGGAGATGTGCCCGGTGGGACAGATGGTCAGGTGGAAAGAGAATGTGTATGTGAAAGGTCTACTGTCTGCATGAAATGCGAAAAGCCTGGTCAAAAACACGCGAATGCTGGGAGTGTGCGGGTAGCGAGAGAGAAAGAGAAAAAAAAAAAAATTCAACGGTGACCAAGGCAGGAGCAAGTGGGGGTGAGAAAAAGAGAAGAACACCCGAAGACGAGGGCACACGTCATCCCACAGGGAAGATGACAGATGCGGCGCAACAAATGGAGCACCCAACACAAATGGAGGGGGGGGGGGGGCAAAAAGAATCATTTTTTCGGATTCCCCTGGAACTGAAGTTCTCTCTTCCTCTCCTGGAATTTTTGTGGAGTTTTTCATCAGATGGTTCTCTCGAAGCCCGCCATGCTTTTTCGCCACTTATGTTTGGGTGCTCTTTGTAATCAAAAAACCACCCTAAACAACCACCCGGACCCGGGTCCTCTGCTCTGCAAGAACAGTCAGTCACACAGCGCTCTTAACCACGTAGGCCATCTCTCCAAACACAAATCCTCCAGCCAGCCCTGTTTTTCTTCTTGTTTTTTTTATTTTATTTATATATTTCAATTTAAATCTCTGCTCTGCTTTTTGTTATTTTTTTCCTGTCTCTTGTATTTATAGTTAAGGAGTCTTGTGTTTACGCCGCGTATCCGGCAGTCGGGTTTCCTTTTCCTTTGTTTGCTGTCGTTTTATTCTCCCTTCCTTTTTTCATCTTTTTCATTTCCGCCAGTGTTTTTACGGTGCCGTGTTCGCTCTTCCGCTCTTTTTTGGGTGCGCAAGCCCGGTTAGCTCTTTTGTCTTTGGGGTGTGCTCTTCTTTTGTGCCTCTTGCTTTTGGTGGCTCTTTTTTTCTCTTTTCTTCTTCTGTTTTTTTTTAAAAATTTTCTTTCTTCTTTATCTATATCTTTAGTTTTTCTGTGTTTTTTTCTTAATTTTATTTATTTTCCATATGTGTATGCATGTACTGTGTGCAGCAAGTTTGTGCACCCGTGTTGTGCAATGCCAAGGGGGTCAGAAAAGGGTGGTACGGATTCCCCTGGAAACTGAGGTCTCCTGGAATTGGAGTCCCAGACTGTCCGGCTGCCATGTGGGTCTGGGGATCGAACCCAGATCTCTGTAAGAGCGTCAGCGCGCTCAACCACTAGGCCATCTCTCCAGCCAAACTCTTTTCGTTTTTTTTAATTTAGGCACAGAGATATAAACTTCCCCTTAAACTGCTTTTATAGTGTCCCATAGGTTTTGTTGTGTTGTACTGTCATTTCTGTTTAGTTCCATGAAATGCCTTTTATTCTTTCTTTATTTCTTCCTTGACCCATTCATTATTCAGGAGTGTGTTTTTTAGTCTCCATGTGTTTTTTTTTTTTTTTTTTTTTTGTTGTTGATTTTAAGCTTTGTTTTGTTGTGGTTTGATAGAATGCCTGAAATTATGTCAATCTTTTTGTATCTGGTTTGAGGTTTTTTCTGTGTCCAAGTATGTAATCAAATTTGGAGAATGTTCCACGGGGTGATGAGTATGAAAGTATATTCTCTGGTGCGTGGGTAGAATATTTAGAAAGATGTCTGTGAGGTCCATTTCCTGTATTGTATTGTTCAGGTTTCGATGTCTCTCTTTTATGCTTTGTCTGGTGTGTCTGTCTAAAGGAACTAGTTGGGTATTGAAGTCCCCTACTGAGTGTACTGGGGTTATCCTGTGCCTTGAGGTCAGGTAGAGTGTATTTTAATAGGGTGGTCACCAGAAGTTTGGTGCATATAGATTCATGATTGTGAAGTCTGCATGGTTAAATTTTCCCTTGATATGGGGATTTTTGGTACATTGGTTTCAGAGAGGATTTTGGAATGAAGTTTTTTTTTATGTGTTGAAAAGGAGAAAAGAAGAAAGAGGTAATGGCCCTCTTTGTCTCTTCTAATTTGTTTTACTTTGAAGTCTAGTTTGGTATGGAAAAAAAAATATTAAATAGCCTCCTGCTTTCGTTTTGGTACCATTGTGCTAGAAATATTTTTTCCATCCTTTCACTTTAAGTGGTGCCTATCCTTGAAGGGTAAGATGTGTTTCTTTGTAGACAGCATATAATGATCTGTTTTTCTTAATCTGTATTATCAGTTTTCTGTTGCGGTGATTAAAGCACCATGAACAAAGGAATGATAAAAGGAAGAATTTGTTTAGCTACATGGACGGTTCCAGAGGATTAGAGTCCATTGTGGTGGGAGGGATGCCGGCTGGATCTGGAGACAGCAAACCAAGGATCACATCTCGCAAGAGCACAGGAAGCAGAGAGAAGGGACTGTAAGACCACGAGGACCTTGTAGAACTCAGCTAAGCCTGCCCCGCCAGTTACGGCACTCCCCTCTAGCATGGCCACACCACTCCAAGACCTCCAAAAGCCAGCACCACCAACTGAAGACAAATGTCTGAAATACCTAGAGCCTATGGGGCCGCGCACTCAATCCAAACCACCACATTCCACTCTGCCCTGGCCCCATAGGCTCCTGACCCATATAAAATGCAAAATGAAATTAGTCCACCCTTAAAAGTCCCTATAGCCTTTACCAGTTTCAATGCCATTCAAAAGTCCCCAGTCCAAAGTCTCCTCTGAAACTCAGGCCAATCTCCTTAAAAACTGTAAGCTCCTGTGAAATCAAAGACAAATTACATACGCCCAACATACAATGGAACCAAAACTTATTTTCCCAGTCCAAAAGGGAGGAACAGAGACATAGTGAGGAAATAATGGACCAAAAAAAGACTGAAAACCACAGGGCAAACACCAAGTCCCGGTAGCTCCACATGCAACTCTTTCTGGACTACTTTTTCAAAACAGGGCTTAAGATGGGCTCAGCTCGTCCCACCCTCAGCTTTGGCTTTGCTTGCAAACAACAGGAGCACAACAAGAAAAAAAAACAACCAGCAGAATCTCCCCTCTTCTCTCTCCCCTCTGCCTCCTTTGCCGCTATCCCTCTCTCCCTCGCTCTCCCTCGCTCCCCTCTCCTCTCTCCCAGTCTCTTACTTTTTTTCTCTCCTTCTCCTCCTCTTCTCTTCCTTGGCTGGTACCACTCCTCCCTGTATGCAGCTCTCCTTGGCAAATATCTCACAGGTCTGGCATCTCGAATGTCTTCTTGGGGTCTCCGCTGCCAACCAGGCTTCACATTCACAGCTTCACACAATGGTCTATCAGGGCCTACTTTATGCAGGGACACCCCTGCTGCTCTCTGCCTGACCTCGGCAGCTCTCTGAAACCATGGAGGAAGAACTGATGACCCCTTCACTCTTGCAAACTTCATGCCTCTAAAGCCAGCACCACTTGAATGAAACTGCCGAGTTTGGCTGCAAGTTTGGGATGGACTCTCTCCTACTTTAACCACATTTGCAATTTTCCTCTGCCCTGGACTTGCTGGACTTGCTGGACTTGCTGGGTGTGGTCTTGCCCTGAAGGTACTGATTCTTTTGTTTACTTGTAAATCTCAAGGCCCTTCCTTAATCATCTTAATCTCCTTATCAAAAGGAAACTCTCCTTCACAAGCCTTGGCCCCACCTTTAATCTTCCTAGTGTAGTTATCAGATCCAAACTGTACATTCTGCATTTCTTTCTGCCCCATCTGCTCTTCTTCACTGTAGATCTGCACAATATTCACCATTAAAAGCCATGCCATGGGGCTGGAGAGATGGCCTAGTGGTTAAGAGCGCTGATTGCTCTTACAGAGGACCCGGGTTCAATCCCCAGCACCCACATGGCGGCTGAGAACCATCTGAAACTCCAATTCCAGGAGAACTCCAGTTCCAGGGGAATCCGACACCCTCTTCTGACCTCCGCGGCATTGCACGACACGAGTACACAAACTTGCATGCAGACAATACATTCAATCACATACAGAAATAAATAAAAATTTTAAAAAAAAGCCATGCCACCATTTCTACATTAGGCTGTCTTGAAATATCCTCTGCCAAAGACATCAGTCCATTGCTTTTCAACTTAGTATCAGGCAAGCATTTGGGCTGCGGGCAAACTGCTGCCAGACTCTTTATCAAAATATCCCAGTTGCTGCGTAAGTCTTTATTTTCCTCTGGAACTACATTCTTTGCAGCCATGCTTTCTTCCAGGCTTCTACTAAAATGTCCCCTTAAGCTCTGCTTACAGTAGTCAACAGCTTTTCTAGCCCAAAGTTCCAAAGTCTTCCACGTTTCTCCAAACATCCACATGGTCAGGTTCTTCACAGCCAACAGCCCACTCTCTGGTACCAAATTACTGTATTAGTCAGTTTTCTGTTGCTGTGATAAAGCACCATGACCAAAGGAACTTATAAAAGGAAGAGTTTATTTGAGCTTACGATGGATGGTT
The DNA here is from genome assembly GCA_009823505.1 of Rhizomys pruinosus. NCBI lineage: Eukaryota > Metazoa > Chordata > Mammalia > Rodentia > Spalacidae > Rhizomys > Rhizomys pruinosus. Next base: position 1,653,312 of record VZQC01014711.1, read on the forward strand.
CCAGGGAATTAGAGTCCATTGTGGCGGGAGGCGTGGTGGCTGGATCTGGAACAGTAAACTGAGGGTCATATCTCACAAAGAGCACAGGAAGCAGAGAGAGGGCAACTGTAGACCACGAGGCTTGTTAAAACTCACTAAGCCTGCCCCCAGTGACACACTTCCTCTAGCATGGCCACACCCTCCAAGACCTCCAAGAACAGTGCCACCAACTGGAGACAAATGTCTGAATATCTAGAGCCTATGGGGGACACTCATCAAAACCACCACATAATCCATTCACCCAGTCTATGCCTTTTGATTGGGGAGTTTAGTCCATTAATATTTAAGGTTATAACTGAGAGGTATGTGCTGCTGCCTTTTGCCTTATCATCCATTTACATTTTTTGTCTAGGTTTCTACTTTGCATTTCTGCTTTTATTAATTTCTCTCTCAAGGTGCCTAGGGGTAGTTTCTCCTCTCCTCTGTCCTTTGAATTGTTTCCTGTATTCTCTGAATGGTTGGTTTTCTGGACATGTATTCTTTCATCTTGTTTATGTCATGGAAGATTTTTCTCTTTCCTTCAACCAGAATCAACATTTTTGCTGGGTACCCTGGGTTGGCATCTATAGTCCTTTAACACTGGGAATGCTTTCCTCCACATTTGTGCTTTCATAGTTTGCACTGAGAAGTCAGCTGTAATTCTGATAGGTTTCCCCTTATTTGTAACTTGTTGTTTTTTTCTTGTGGCTTTCAGAATTTTGTCTTTGTTTTGGGCATCTAGAATTTTAACTATGATATGGTGAGGGAAGTTTCTTTTCTGGTCCAGTCTATTTGGTGTTCTATGTGCTTCTTGTATTTGTATGGATTTGTCTTTTTTAATTTGGGGAAATTTTCATCTATTATTCTGTTAACAATCTGGTCAATACCATTCTCTTGGAATTCTTCTCCTTCCTCTATCCCTATGATGTGGAGGTTTGATCTTTTCATACATAGTGTCCCACATTTCCTGGTTGTTCCCCTCTTATGTATTTTTAAATTTTTTCATAGTCTTTACTTGAGCTTTTTAGTTGTTATGTGTTATCTTCTAGGTCTGATATTCTTTTTTCTACTTCCTCCATTCTCCTTTTGAGGCCTTTTCCCATTCTTTCCTTTTGATTGGATGAGTGTTCAATTTCCTTTTCATTTCATCCTCTGTTTTCTTTAGTATTTCCACTTCCTTTTGGAGCTTCTCAGTCTTTCCTTGTAGATCCTTGTTTCACTTGCTTGTTTCCTTTTTCATTTCAGCATGGGATTTTTTCAGTGTTTCCACTTCCTTCTGGAATTTGTCATTTTCTCTCTCTACCTCTTTTCAGAGTCTGTCACTTTCTCCTTTTAGTTTTTACCAAAGTTTGTCATTGTCTCCCTCTAGGTCCTTTCTGAGTTTTTCATTCTCTCCCCTTAGTTCTATGATTTCTTTGAATATATCTGTGATTGTTATTCTATGATCTGTGTCCTGGGTTACCTCTAGGGAGATCCCATTTTAAGAGTCCTCCACAGGCTCCATAGAGTTTGGTGTGGAGTTATTCTGTGCTTTTCCCATATGGTTCTTTCATTGTGCTCTTGGCACGTGCTTTGCCTTTTGCCTGTATTCTGATGCAAATCTTGAATGCCTCTTCACCTTGTTGAAGGATTGTTTTCATTGATTCTTTGAGGTGCCTTCATTGTATTTTCCTTATGTATGGAGTGTTGGCTTGTCTAGGTTTCAGGCTTTCAATTTTGGTTATATATTGGAAAGTATAATTCACTCTTCCCTTTTTGTTCCACAAAAACTGGGTGGGTAACAACCCAGATGACACCTTCTGAGCACTGTATTCCCTCTGCTGCCAGTCACTCTATCCAGAGTTCCAGTTGGGGGGGGTTGCTTGCTTAGTCCGCCAGTCCACACCCTCTGCCCCAGCTGCTCTGGTAGCCGCCCACAGCCTGTGTTCGAACCTCAGTTCCCAGCTCCCAGGATCCTTTTGGCCCCACATTCCCTTTCTTTAAGATTAATTTTGTCATTTATCTGTAGGCCTGTGTATGTTTGCCTATGTGCGTGAGGGTAGCCAAAGAGGCCAAAAGAAGGCGTTGGATCTACTGGAGTTGGAGTTATAGGCTGTTGTGAGCTGCCACCTGTGATACTTAGAAACAAACTGGGGACCTCTGCAAGGACAAGTGCTCATAACTGCTAAACCATCTCTCCAGCCTCTCTTCTTTTTTCTTTTTTTCTTTTTATGATACACCAAGTCCAGTTAGTGCTGCTGCTGCCTGCACATGGGAGTAAAGCTGTTCACTGAAGCAGGGACAACCTAACAGAGGCCACACCCCTAAATAAAATATACTACCCCTCCCCTAGCAATAGCCCTCAGCTAGGGGTACAAATATTTTCTTGTGTTAGCTTTCTACCACTGTGACAAAATATCTGAGATAATCAACTTAAGGAAGGAAAGAGTTATTTTGGCTCATTTTTTGGATGTTTTGGTACAATGGTCTATTTGCCTGTTTCTTTTAGGCCTATGGTACTAAAGTACATCCTGCTACAAGCACATGAGAGAGGGGACTCCTAGCCTTCTGAAAAGTGGGAAACTGGAGGCTCCGTATCCTTTTCAACAACATTCCTGCAATAACCTAACTTCCTTCCACTGGGTTCCATCTCTTAAAGGCTCTGTCACCTTCCATGAGGACCAAGTTGAGGACCAAGTTTTTATTTAACACGTGGCCCCTAGAGACCATTCCAGATCCAAATATAGCACACTCCTTAGCCTAATCAGTTACTTTTCGCAATTTCCACAGTACCCCAAATGAAGTATCCCTTTTTAAAAATGTTTTTATTTCTGTATGTGTATGAATGTACTGTCTGCATGCAAGTGTGTGCACCCGTGTCGTGCAATGCCGCAGAGGTCAGAAGAGGGGTGTCGGATTCCTCTGGAACTGGAGTTCTCCTGGAATTGGAGTTTCAGACGGTTCTCTGCCACCATGTGGGTGCTGGGAATCGTCCTCTGTAAGAGCAGTCAGCGCTCTTAACCACTAGGCCATCTCTCCAGCCCTGAAGTATCCCTTAACCATCAGTTAAGGCTGCCCCTAACCCAGTCAAACTTACAGTACTTAAAGATCTTAATTTTCCTACAAATCACTATTCAATAGGAGATTATTAAAGAGTAACTCAAAAAGGTAAGTTTTTTTGTAAAGAGATTTTTTTCCCCATGAAAAGCAAGGACTGTTCCTTTTTTAATCTTAAAGGCTGGTTGCCCTGGGTAAGGCTAATTTCCCTCATTAAAAAGACAAGCTGGCCAGACCTGATCTGAAGTTTTTGGTTGAATCTAGCTTATCTACAAAGTTATGCAGTAAAGATGGGTTTGTTATGAAGCCTAAAGAGGAAAGCATTTCAAGAGTGTTTATTGCAATCCTCCAGTGGGCACAGCCCTCCAGTGGGCGCAGCCTTCCAGAAGGCACAGGCCTTGCTGGCAGATAAGGCAGGGTTCCTGCCAGCAAATACTAAAGTGTGTTCCACAGAAACAGAGTAATTTTCCTTTAAAATGCCAGAGCTTGGTGTGGTAACTGTACGCCTTTAATCCCAGCACTTGGGAGCCAGAGGCAGGCAGATCTCCAAGTTCAAGGCCTGCTGGGGCTACAGGGAGATCCTGTCTCAAAAAAAAAAAGAAATATCGAAATCAATTTTTGCAATACTCTTCTTTCACTAAACCATAGTATAGGGGTTTTGTTGTTGTTTGTTTGTTTTTGGTTTTTGAGATAGGATTTCTCTGTATCCCCCAGCTGGCCTGGAACTCAGTATGTACAGCAGGATGGCCTTGAACTCACAGAGATCCACTAGCCTCTGCCTCCGGAGTGCTGGGATTAAAGGCATGCACCACCACACCCGGCATAGTCTAGGTTTTAAGTCTTTATATACTGGGTTGCTGCAAAGTACACTAAGAAGTTTGTTTGTAATTCTGTTTTTTTTATCTGTTAACAGTCCTTGCAAGACAGCAGATATTTATGTCTCTTCCTGAAGATGGCGACATAGGACCAAGTCTTTAAATATGAGGCCTGCCTCAGTACCAAGAGACCAACCCTTGCTACTGAGAGGGGAAGTAAGGAATGAAGTCCTTTCTTTACCAAATGTACAAGATGTTTCGAAATGTATCAATGAGCAATACTTTCTAGGGTCAAGTAATTTAAGTGCTGAACTATCTGGGTAGTTTTGTTTGATTTGCCATAGTAGTAATAGGAAAAATGGAGGTAGGTAATGAGTAGAAAGAGGAAAATAGGGGTAACATTATATATGGAAGCAGGCATGTCTGCAGTTCTTCCGGTCCCCTGGAAGAAAACATCACTCTAGGGATGTTTCTGCAGCCACAGTTTTAAAACTTCTTCCAATCAGCGGGATGTGCTGCTGGCAATGTGCTGACCTCAGATCCTACGTACCACGGAAGTAAATGAGCGCCTGGTGCTACAGCTCGTCCCCATCTGCCTCTGTTCCTTCACATCCTCTTCCGGGGTAGGGCACTGATGGCTAAAAGCGCAACAGGCTAAGCGTTTGGAGCACTTAGCACTGAGCCAGGTACACGATGCACGTTCAGTAAGTTGTAGGTCTTGTATCATTCACCACGAAGTCTCGTCTGCATAGTATAGAAAGACCGCTTGCCGGGCGTGGTGGCACACGCCTTTAATCCTAGCACTTGGGAGGCAGAGGCAGGCGGATCTTTGTGAGTTCAAGGCCAGCCTGGTCTACAGAGTGAGTTCCAGGACAGCTGGGACTAAAAAAGGGCGCGCCCTGGGTGTGGCGGGTCGGGAAAGACGCAAAAAAATAAAAAAAAAAAAAAAAAGAAGAGGGACTGGCGGTCAATGCAACTCTTTTACGGCATAGTGTTGGCAGGGCGCGGGTATAGTTCTCAGTATTGACCACACTGGACTAGGAGAAAAGTGCTGTAGGGATAAATATTACCTTCAGACATTACTGACTCGTTTAAAACATCAAAATGTGCGGGTTTTTTGTTTTTGTTTTTTTTTTGATGCAGCCAAAATGGCAGGCAAATAATCTGATTGACAAGTTAAGTTACTCCAGTTTTCATTTAAAAAATATAGTTTTGGGGAGCTGGAGAGATGGCTTAGCAGTTAAGAGCACTGGCTGCTCTTGCAAAGGACAGGGGCTCAGTTCTCAGCACCCACTTAGTGACTAACAACTATCCAACAACCTCTTCTGGCATCCATGGGCATTGCATGACATGGGTGCTCTTACATACGTGGAGGCAAAACACTCATACACATAAAACTAAAATAAGTCAAATTTTAAAAAGTAAAGTATAGTTGGGGCTTAATGAATACTTATATAAGGCAAATTATTCAAAAGGGTACATCTTATCACTTTATTTCTTCTTTTGGGGGTTTATTTATTTTTTAATTTTATGTGTATGAGTGTTATGCCTACATGTGTGTAAGGGCACCTGTGTCATGCAGTGCCGGTGGAGAACAGAAGAGGGCATCTGATCCCCTGGAACTGGAGTTATAGACAGTTGTTAGCTGCCATGTGGGTACTAGGTCTTCTGCAAGAATAGCCAGTTGCTATTAACCACTAAGCCATCTCTCCAGCTCCATATTTCTTCTTTAAATAAGTGTTTGTGTTTGTTTAAAATTCCAATCCCTGTTTTATTTCACCATTTTTTTAAAAAAAACAGACAAAAGAGAATTAAAATAAGATTTTCTAAATCACATGAACCTTAATGAGATATCTTCCTCTCTCTCCACCTTGTTTTTTTGAAAAAGTATTTCTCATTGAGCCTGGAGCACACCGATTTGGATATCCTGGCTGGTAAAAAGGCCCAGGGATCCTCCTGAGAGAGCCTCACTGAGATTACAGTGTGTGCTGCCACGCCCAGCTTTCTACATGGGTGCTGGGAATCAGAGTTCGGTCCTCAACCTGCATGGCAAGCACGTCCCTAGATGGAGCGACTCCCAACTCCAGAATGTTTGGCTTTGTTGTATTGCCGTCTTCTTTTGACTCTTTCTCCTTCACAGCACTCATTATTTAAGTAGTTCTTTGCACCGTCATCTTTCTGTCATTACTTTTCCAAAACTCTAAAAACAGATTTCCATATTAGCACCCAATACACCTGATCCTGGCTGTCAGGATTCAATTAGTCTGTAAATTTGATCAGTCTATTTGGGTTTTCACATAAAGGATTTTAGTTTAGCTACAAAATCCCAGCCAAGTGTGATGATACATACAGTTAATCCAAGTACACAGGAGGCAGAGGCAGGCAGACCTCTGCAAGATAGAGGCAAGCCTGATCTACATAGTGCGTTCCAGACAAGCTGGGGCTACAGGGAGATCTTGTTTCAAAAAACAAAACCAAACAAAAATCTCAATTTTCTCACCATTATCTGTTGACTAATCAATCCTCCTCTATACAGCAGTCTTTTTTTTTTTTTAATGTGTATGAGTGTTTTGCCTGTATGTATGTTAAGTGCATCTGTGCATGCAATTCCTTCAAAGGACAGAAGAGGAGATCAGATCCCCTGGAACTGGAGTTATGGATGGTTGTTAGTATTCCTTTAATTTCCTTTTCTTGCCCTATTGCCCTAGTAAGTATTTCAAGCACTATATTGAAGAGGAGTGGTGACAGGGGAAGCCTTGCCAAGTTCCTACCTTTAAGGGGAATGCTTCTGACTTTTCTTAATTTAGGATGATGTTGGCTGTAGATTTCCTGTATATGGCTTTGGTTCCATTGAGGAATGATCCCTCCAGTCCAATTCCCTCTAGGACTTTAAGCATGAAGGGATGCTGGGTTTTGTCAAAGGCTTTTTCTGCATCAATTGAAATGATCATGTGGTTTTTGTCTTTCAGTCCATTTATGTGTTTTATGATATTTATTGATTTTCATATATTGAACCATCCCTGCATCTCTGGTATGAATCCAACTTGGTCATGATGGATGATCTTTTTGATGTGGGTCTCTATGCAGTTTGTGAGTATTTTGTTGAGAATTTTTGCATCTGTGTTCATTAACGAGATGGGTACTAAAATATTTTTGTAATTTAAATTTTATCTTATGTGTATGAGTGTTTTGCCTGAATATATGTAAATGTATCATATGCATGTAACAACGCCCCTGGAGGCCAGAAGAGGGTATTAGATCTCCCGGAACTGGTGTTACTTACAGTTGTTTGTTACCAGGGACTGTTGGGAACCCATTCCCTATTTCTTCGAAGGCCTCATCCAGGAGCTGCACTATGGAAAGGTGAAAGGTCAAGCGGCTGCAGATCCCAGGTGATGAGTGACCTTTTGGATGTTGCGGCTCCAGCCAAACTGCCTGCTGAATATATCTCATGAATGACCTCTGCTGCCATGGGAAATAATAAATGCTTTAGCCACCACCCTTCGAGTTGGCTTATTACACAGCAACACATAGCTGAGGTGCATGACATTAAGTGGCCCTTTTAATTATGGATGGTATTGAAGATAGATTTCTCTTCTTTGTATACATTTCATTTTGCTCAAGATTCAACTCTAGAATTATGTCCAAACAAAATGTTAGAAAGATGCCTGACTCACTGCAGTGGGCTTTGGCTTCTGAGCCATTTAAAAACTGATGTCACTCCAGTACAGCCCCGTCCTCACCAGTGTCTCTACCAGGAGTTGAGTCCTATTTCTGAACATGCTGACAGATTGTTTTACAGGGCTTTGTCATGAGACTTCCCTGCTGAAGCCTGAGATCCATTCACCACAGCAAATATGGGATTGACCTTATTGTTTCAGGATTCTATGCCTCTATGGTTATTTAAATTCATGAATTACAAATTTAATGTTTCTATATCATAATTAACACCTACGTAGGTGTTAATTATGGCTGGGCATAGCACCTCATGGCTGTAAGCACTCAGCACTCAGGAGGGCGGGGCAGGAAATTGCCATGAGTTCAAGACTATCCTGGTGTGCTGGAGAGCTTTAGTGTCAACTTGACACATGTGGATTGAGGGAGCTTCAGTTGGAGAATTACCTCCATTGGACTCACCTGTGGCCATGTCTTGATTGTTGAATGATGTGGATCACCCAGCCTACTATGGGCAATGCCTCCCCTGGGCAAGTGGTCTTGTATATAGGAAAAGAGGCTGGTCATAGGCCAGGGGGAGCAAGCCAGTAAGCAGCGTTCCTCTATGCCCTGTGCTTCAGCTCCTGCCTCCAGGTTCCTGCCCTGATTTCCTACTGTGGGTTCTCTTAAGTAATGACCCAGGAGATGTAAGATGAATAAACCCATTCCTCCCCAAGTTCGTATTGGTCAGGGTGTCTTGTCACAGCAATGGAGAAGCAAACTTGAGGAGAAATTGTACCACAGAGTGAGTTATTGCTGTGACAGATCTGACCTTGATGTTTGCGGGAGGATTGTGGAGGTGTTTGGAACTTTGGGCTGGAAAAGTCATTAAGTGATTGGAAGAGTTATGCTGAAAGAGTTGTAGACATTAGAGGCCTGGCTGGTGAAGCTTCTAAGGGAAGTAGAGAGCATCGGGGCTGTTTAAGGCCCACCCTCTGCATTTTGTGCATTCTGCAGGACCCCAAATTCAAGGACATTTTTTTTCTGAAAAGAGCTGCAACTTCCAGCATCACAACAGCTAAAGCCTTGACTGAGGAGTTAGCCAACCCATGAGAATCTCTGTTCTTGAGCAAAGGTGAAGAGGAAGACCTTAAGTATTTGTTTGCAGCTCCCAATACTGGGGGAGGACCAAGCCTGCCATGTTGCTACAGTCAGTTGATTACCAGAACAGGGCAATGACTTAAAAATTAAATAAAGGGGCTGGAGAGATGGCCTAGCGGTTAAGAGCGCCGACCGCTCTTACAGAGGACCCGGGTTCGATCCCCAGCACCCACATGGCGGCCGAGAACCGTCTGAAACTCCAATTCCAGGAGAACTCCAGTTCCAGGGGAATCCGACACCCTCTTCTGACCTCCGCGGCATTGCACGACACGGGTGCACAAACCTGCATGCAGACAGTACATTCATACACATACAGAAATAAATAAAATTTAAAAAAATTATAAAAAAAAAATTAAATAAAGGCACAAACTGGAGAGCATTTTATTTCTGCACCCGGTGCCCCATAGGCCCTTCTCTTCTGAACACTGGTTCATCCCCGTGGTCTGCTACAGAACCAGAAAAGCTTTTTCTCTTCCATCCCCTTTCTTTAGATACCTCTGGGTCTCTGCTATGTGTTTGGGCAACACTAAAAACATTTCTATGCCAGGTATATTAGCATACAGCTCTAATTCCAGGACCTGGGAGGTTTTGACAGACAGGAAAAATGCAAATTTGAGGTCAGCATGGGCTACATAAAGAGATTATCTCCAAAATAGTATATATATATTATTCACAGTTTAGAGAGGAAATTCATTTTGTGCTGGAGATTCACTGACCAAAAAATTTTGGTGGCTTTAAGCAAACAGCCAGTGCTTTTAAGGACCAAACTATCTCTCCAGCCCTGGGAGAATTAACTTTTAATTTTGATGCAATTTTAGACTTTAGAATAGTACAAAGAATTCCTTTTAAAAAACATTTTATTTATTTTACTTACATGCATGTATTGCCTGCATGCATGTAAGTGCACACATGTCATGCAGTGCCCTATGAGGTCAGAAGAGGGTGTCAGATTCCCTGGAACTGGATTTACAGAGGATTGTTAGCTGCCAAGTGGGCACTGGGACTTGAACCCAGGTCCTTTGCAAGAACAGCCAGTGCTCTGAACTGCTGAGCCATCTCTCCAGCCCCAGGATGTAAACCTTTTAAATCTCTTCTATGCTCCATATTCAAATTTGGCCAGTGCCTCAGTTCTATCTTTTAAGGCTTTTTCTTCCTCCTTGTTGTAGGATCCTTTCCAGGGTAACATTTAATTATCAAGTCTTTTCCCTCCTGTGATCCAAACCAGTATCTAAGTCCTCCCTCCTCCCCCCTTTTCCCTGTCTTCCTCCTCTGCTCTCCTTCTCCCCCTCTTCTTCTATTCCTCTTCTTTTTACTTAGGCGACCTTCACGTTTTTGAACAGTAAGTTAGTTTGGAGAATGTTCATTTGGTTGTGGCTGGTATTTCCTCATGATCAGATAAGGTTCTGCATTTTAGCAAGAATACCACAGAAATGAAGTCTGTTCTCCGAAGGCACGTGAAGTAGATATTCTCAGATACTGATGATGCTGATTTCTAAGGTTTGGTTAAAGTGGGGACCCTTCAAGGTCCTTCACTATGAAGTACCTACTCTGCTGGCTTGTAATTCCTAATCAATACCAGGAAGATGTCCTGTGACTATGTATGCTGGATAGCTTAGTTTGTCAGTTTGACAACCTGGGAAGAGAGAACCTCAACTGGGAAGTTTCTTCTGTTGGATTAGCCTGTGGTCCTGGGCTGTGTCAGAAAGCAGGCTGAAGAAAAGAGATTCCCCACGTCATATCATAGTGAAAACACTCAAAGCAAAGAGAAGAGACTGAGGGCAGCAAAAGAAAAACAAGTTACTTTTTTCTTTCTTTCTGAGACAGGGTCTCCCCATAGCCCCAGCTGTCCTGGAATTCACTTTGTAGACCGGGCTGCCCTTGAACTCTCGGAGATCTGCCTGCCTCTGCCTACCAAGTGCTGGGATTAAAGGCATGCACCACCACGCCTGGCAAGAAAAAAAAGTTACTTATATGGGAAAACCTATTAGGATTAGAGCTGATTTTTCTTCGCAAACAAAGAAAGCCAGAAGAGGTTGATCTAAAGTATTCCCAGTTCTAAAGGACTATAGATGTCAACCCAGAATACTATATCCAGCAAAAATGTCTATTATAATTGGAGGAGAAAGGAAAATGTTCTACGACATAAGTAAGTTGAAAGAATTCTTGTTCAGAAAGCCATCCCTTCAGAAAATATTCAAAGCAATACAAAGAGTTGAGGGTAGAGATGACTGTGATCAACAAGCACCAGAAAATAAATGACACTAATACTATGGAAATATAAACGTAAGGCAAGAATGCACCAGAAATCAAAATGACTCAAACTAATATAATTCTCTTATCAATAACTCTAATATCAATGGACTGAATTCTCCAAGAGACATAGAATGTATTAAGAAACAAAACACATTTTTTTTGTTGTCTGCAAGAAACTCATCATGATGAAGAAACTCATTGCAGTATTATCAAAGGAACAGTTAACCAAGATGATATCATAATCCTTAATTTTATACACACCAAATTCAGGTGCACTGAATTTTATAAACACAATTCTACAGGACTTTGAAGGTGCTGATTGACTCTAGCACACTAGTAGTATGGTACTTTAATACTCCACTGTGTACATTAGATAGGTCAACTGTACAAAAATAGAGAAACATATCAACAACACTACAGTACACCAAACAATGGAAAGCTGTATCATCATCTCAATGCACTGCCAACCACATGCCCTCTCCCTACTTATTGGTTCCACCCCTTTGAAACTTGAGGCAAAGTTTTAGTAACCTGATCACTGACAAATAAATGGTCATTTATACTAAGACTGATAAACCACAATAGGGTTCTTGATCCTCAAGGATAGTAGTTAACTCAAGGTAATGATTATTTCTGCCCTCAGGAGGTACACACTTCAGAATTTACCTATGTTTTATATGTAAGACATTTCCCAGCCCTGACTTGTACTGGAGTCCCAGTTACAGCTATTAGATTAAATGGACACAGATCTTCTCTGTGTATATGTAAGATATTTGACTATTAAGTAAAACACCTTTGGAGTGAATGGACAGGCTTTTTCCCAAACCCATGTAAACTATCTCTGAACATCTGAAGAGATTTGGTCATCTATAACCTACCCCAAGACTTGCAAGGACATTTTCAAAGTTTATACTTTATAGTGTATATTCAAAATAACTGTTCCATCTATATATGGGTATAATTATTAAATATATTGTAAATTATAATAACTAGGGGCAAATCTCTCAGGACATGTTATTTAGTCTCATGATATCAACTAATAGCCCCCTGAATAAGATTAAAATGAATAGCCATCTCCAGAATAGAAAGTAGTAATATGCTTAAGCTAATTAATGATATAGAATTATTATTAAATTTCAACCCACCCATGAAGTCCCAGTCACAGCTATTAGATTAAAGGGACACAAATGGTTTCCATGTTTCCTTGTATTATATAAGTGATAATTCTGACATTTCTTTTCTATATAAGGAGATAATTTGGCTCAGGAAAAGCTGGGTTCCACCTCCTTGAACCAGTGGTGTGCAGTCCAGAGGAAGACAGTCTGAAGGGGTGTGGTGAACCCCTTTGACACTGCAGTCTTGGTCCCTCCTAATGTCAGGGGACTCTATCAACCATATTTGAAAGTTATTAGCATCCCTTTGTCAAAGAGTTATAATTCCCCAACCAAGATATCTCCAAGCATATGTGTCTGTATCCATAGAAAAACTTGTTAAATTTTTACAACCTGTTGCTTTATGTCATTTATTACTAGATTTAAAAGGAGACTGCTAGATGACTCACCAGTTGGTCATAAACAGAACATGGATGTGTTCCAAGAATTCGATGTGTCACCTCAGAAAGGGAAGAGAGGGAGAAAGGGGAAAGAGAAGGGAAAGAAGAAAAAAAAAAAACCCTTGGATCTTGTATTTCTCATTGTCTCTCACCCTCCCCTCCAAAGCCACCAAGGGGAAGAGGTGTGAGAGCCAGATTGTAAGGGCCAAGGAGGGGGAATGGGTTGTGAGATAACAGCAAAAATAGACTGGACTTTATTTTTTGTGTAAGCAAACCTCTTCAATTGGGCTTTTGGGACACTGGATTGTTCAGAAAACTGGACACAGATAACTGGGCTGGTGTGGACACTCCTCATGTTTGTTTCCTAAGTGTACTTACCACTTAAATTAAATAAATAAATAAATAAATAAATAAATAAATAAATAAGCCAGAGGAGCCAGGTAGTAAGCAGCACTCCTCTGTCGTCTGTGCTACAGCTCCTGCCTCTAGGTTCCTGTCCTGAGCTCTTTCCCTGGCTCCTCTCCTTGATGTGCCTAAGCTATAAGGTAAAGGAAACCCCTCCCTCCCCAAGCCAGAGTGGTTTATCACAGCAGTAGAGAAACAAACTCTAGAATACTGTGTAAATACATCATTTGTCACAATACTGTAACACACTGTTTTGAGCACCATGGGTAATGACTAATTCCATCATTTGTTTATAGTTTGTTGATTTTCTATTTAAAGAAAGGACTTTCTCTTTGCCATTTATTTGTTTACTCCCTATATCAGCATGAGTTCATGTAATTTTATTGGTTATAATCCACTCTCACTAAAAATTTAAAATCTAATTAGATAAGAGTGGGATTTTGCCTATAAGTTTCAAACAACCATGTTTTCATTTGGCTAATTAATGGGGGCCTCTATTAATAATCAGAGGTAAAGGCATCTTGAACAGTTTCAATAGTACTCAAAGAGGGTAGATAAAGTGAAAATTCATATTTATAGTACAGTGCCTAGGCTGAAGAATTTAAAATAAATTACAGGATGTATAACAGCATTTAAAAATGGATAGATTGTGCCAGGCGTGGTGGCACACGCCTTTAATCCTAGCACTTGGGAGGCAGAGGCAGGCGGATCTTTGTGAGTTCAAGGCCAGCCTGGTCTACAGAGTGAGTTCCAGGACAGCTGGGGCTACAGGGAGACCCTGTCTCAAAAAAAAAAAAAAATGGATAGATTGTGGGCTGGAGAGATGGCCTAGCACCAACTGCTCTTGCAGAGGACCAGGGTTCAATCCCCAGTACCCACATGGTGGCTGAGAACCGTCTTTAACTCCAGTTCCAGGGTAATTGGACACCCTCTTCTGACCTCCGCAGCACTGCATGACACGGGTGTGCACAAACCTACATGCAGGCAGTACATTCATACACATACAGAAATAAATAATAAAAAAATAAAAAATGGATAGATTAACAGAACAAAAAGTCAGGCAATATTAAGCAAAAGCACACACCCCCATCCAGGAGTTAAATTACTATTCTTTCTACTTTTTGTCCTCATTTATGTACTTCCCATTCTGACAAAGTTGAGTTTAGGCTAGCAGTGCACAGAACTGCTAACAAATGATTAAGAATGCTTTATTAGGGGCTGGAGGGATGACTCACTGTTTAGGAACACTGACAGCTCTTGCAGAGGACTTGGGTTCAGTTCCCAGCACCCACCTGGTGGCTAACAACTGGCTTTACTCCAGTTCCAGGGGCTCTGACATCCTCTTCTGGCCCCGTTCGACATGAATAGATAAATATAGGTTTGGATAGGGGCTGAGTGGCCAGGACATGTGATTTATATTAGTTACTCCCCATGTTGCTGTGACAAATACCTAACAACTTAAGGGAGGAAAATTTTATTTTACCTCACAGTTTCAAAAGTTTTAGTCCATCATGGCAAGAGTGGTAGGCTGCAGCCATTCACTTGGCTTGGACAGGAAAGCAGAGAGAACAAATGAGAATCCGAGAGGCGGGAGTAACCATCAAAGGTTGGGTTTTTAAAGATCTTCCCTAGACAGGCATCACCTCCCAAAGGCTCCTCAGCCTTCAGAATGGTGCAAAAAAGGGCTTAAAACATGAGCCTGTGGGGGTGGGGCATTCCAGGTTCAAACCTTCCTATGGTCCTTTCCCTGAAGGCTCATCGTTAGGGTGGTGGTTTAACATTGATTTCCCTCTTGCTAGTTCTATCTAGCTCAATGACCATTGCTTCTTCAAGCACAGACGGGTTCAGGAGAGAATCCATCGAGGAAGAAGTAGACAGTGCAGTGTGTGTTGAGTGCGGTGGAGGGAGGTGTCAGAATGCGAATCCTGACTGTTCAAAGCACTTCATTCTCTGAGCTCTATCTAGGCCCTTTCTCTGTACAGTCAATAAGATGTCACCTCAGTTGCTGTGAGGGTTTGAAAACAAAGGTAACTCACCAGGGAGCATATTCCCTGGCATGATATCATAGCCAATGTCACCTGTTACTATTAGCAAGATACCATCATTCTGACTGGAGAACAAAGACAGAAAACAAGTAAAACCAGTTGTTTAGATTTCCACATCTAAATCACTGGCTGACTGTCCTATCTGCAGAACTTGGGTGTTCAGATCTTCCTTGAGCTCCTGGTTTCTCAGCGATGAATGTTCCAGAAAGAACCTGCACCTTGGAACTTTTTTTTTTTTTAATTTTATTTATTTCTGTATGTTTATGAATGTACTGTCTGCATGCAGGTTTGTGCACCCGTGTCGTGCAATGCAGTGGAGGTCAGAAGAGGGTGTCGGATTCCCCTGGAACTGGAGTTCTCCTGGAATTGGAGTTTCAGACGGTTCTCAGCGGAACTTTGTGTAAGGCTGATCAACTGATTAGAACCTCAGTGATGGTGGAGCGTCTGGAACACTGCAGGTTCAGAACTTAATTACCATTTATCTCCAGCCATCTTTACCTCCTAGTCATTCCTTGCCACCTGTTTCTGATTTAGCAACCTGTGACTAACAGATAAAAATTTTGGAATGTACTAACTTAGCAGACCACCCACCAGTTTCCACCAACCAAAAAGCTGTCATCAAATAGCATCTGAGCCCTACAGCTGAGATTCTCTTTGGCTGTAGCTGCCTACTAAGTACTTCTGCCAATGGAGAATAGGGGGTTAGACTCAGTATTTATCTTTAGTTTTGATATAACCTTTACAATTTTAAAAATTAGCTGCTTGTGGTGGCACATGCCTTTAATCCCAACAATCAGGAGGCAGAGGCAGCCAGATCTCTGTGATTTCAAGACCAGCCTGGTTTACATAGTGAGTTCCAGGACAGCTGGGGCTACAGGGAGATCCTGTCTCAAAAACAAACAAACAAAAAATGCACATGCGCAGACTTATGTTATTTTGGTGATATGTTAAAAGGCCTGGTAAATACATACTGCCTTATAAACAGGTACTCTTAAACATCTGAAAACCCATTAAAACAATATCTTGAAGATTTTACTGGGGCTGGAGAGATGGCTAGTGTTAAAGGCACTGGCTGCTCTTGCAGAAGACCAGGGTTCAATTCTTAGCACCTACATGGCAGCTAACAGCCATCTGTAACTCCAGTTTCAGGAGATCAAACATGGTCCTCTGACCTCCATGAGCACTTCATGACATGGGTGTACTTACTTACATACATGCAGGCAACACACTCATACACATAAAATTAAAAATGCACATGAGGATTTTTAAAGCTAGCACTGCCTGTTTAAAACCAACAAACAGGTTTGTCAAGGTCCAAATCTTCACCAAGCCTGTGTAAGAACAACTCTAAAAAAAAAAAAAAATATATATATATATATATGTATATATATTTCCTTTTTTTTGGTATTTTTGAGACAGGGTCTCCCTTTAGTCCCAGCTGGCCTGGAGCTCGCTCTGTAGACCAGGCTGGCCTTGAACTCACAGAGATCCGCCATCCTCTGCCTTCTGAGTGCTAGGGTTAAGGCGTGCACCACCATGCCCAGTTAAATATTTTTTTTTTATTTTTTTTTATTTATTTTTTTTTTTATTATTTA
The DNA here is from genome assembly GCA_009823505.1 of Rhizomys pruinosus. NCBI lineage: Eukaryota > Metazoa > Chordata > Mammalia > Rodentia > Spalacidae > Rhizomys > Rhizomys pruinosus. Next base: position 1,669,846 of record VZQC01014711.1, read on the forward strand.
TTTATTTTTGTATGTGTATGAATGTACTGTCTGCATGCAGGTCTGTGCACCCGTGTCTTGCAATGCGCGGAGGTCGGAAGAGGGTGTCGGAATTTCCCTGGAACTGGAGTTCTCCGGATTGGCGTTAAAAAGAGGGTTCTCAGCCGCCATGTGGGTGCTGGGGATCGAACCCAGGTCCTCTGCAAGAGCGTCGGTGCTCTTAACCGCTAGGCTATCTCTCCAGCCCCAGTTAAATATTTTTTTAAATGATCATTTTAAAAACCTGCTTTGCTGGGCGTGGTGGCGCACGCCTTTAATCCTAGCACTCAGGAGGCAGAGGCAGGCGGATCTTTGTGAGTTCAAGGCCAGCCTGGTCTACAGAGTTAGTTCCAGGACAGCTGGGGCTACAGGGAGACCCTGTCTCAAAAAGACCAAAAATAATACTAATAATATAGTTATAACTGAGTTGATTATAATATAAAAGTTGTTAAATTTTTTAAGGTCAAAATTCAATACTGTGTGGTAAAATTAGTGATTGGTTCTCTGTTTACAACCAAAATGGTTTTCTTAAATATTAATTGGCTTAGGAAAACAAGGAATTTTAGCCACACGCCTTTAATCCTAGCACTTGGGAGGCAGAGGCAGGTGGATCTTTGTGAGTTCAAGGCCAGCCTGGTCTACAGAGTGAGTTCCAGGACAGCTGGGGCTACAGGGAGACCCTGTCTTGAAAAGACCAAAAACAAAACAATACAAAAAAAACACACCTAAAAATGACAACAAAAAAAACAAGGAATTTTAAATATAATTACTAAAATTCAAAACTAGAGTCTTCCTTGAAGGATAAAGGAAACCAGATGATTTCAACTGAAAGAATGGTGCATGACATCAAAACTTCCATTCTGACTGGAGGAAAGACTGTATCTAAGTTGTTGACAAAAAAGCATAACTCTCACCTCAAAGGGGTTAAGAGATATTTTATTCTGGAGCCAAATATGCCTGCCCATGGCCCGGGAACATAGATTCAGGTTACCTCCAATTCCATGCTCCAGTGTGGTAACATAATTGGTTTTATAGTAACAGAACAAAGTCATAAATTGAAGACACCTTTCAAATACACTGGTGGACACATTCAGTCGCCAGGTCATAGCAAAGTGGGGTGGTTTCTACTACAGGTAGATGCTATTTGATGACGTTCTTAGATTTTTGATTGGTGAAAATCTGGTGGTCTGCTAAGTTAACACATTTCAAAAGTGGGTTTTTTTTTTCCCTGTTGGTTACAGGATGTTAGGTCAGATACAGATGGGAAAGGAGTGTCTATTTAGGGGGTGGAAACGGGGTGGAAGATAAAGTGTAAATGGGCTCTGAATCTGGAACTCTCCAAAGTCATTAATCGGTTGATCAGGCTTGCAGGAGGCTCAGTCCAAGATGCAGTACTTTTCTGGGAACTTTCATTCACAAGGTACTTCTACCCTATTTTGTGCTACAAACTCAAGGAGATAAACTTTTAGATTCACATGCGCCCACTTCAGCTGAGAATTCATCCACATGATTTAGAAGTGCTGTGTGGTACTCATCTTAAACAACACTGAGTCCCACAAGTAACTCAACATCTCTCTCAGTTTTTTGTTCCTTAAACTCTTTTAAAATTAGATATTTTTAATGGTTTCTAATATTTAATATTTCACTTGGCAGATTCCTAAATGATAAAGTAATGCTAATTTTTGAATTTAAGTTATATCTCCTTTCATTAATCATGGTTTATGTTACCTTTACTCCATTAGGCAAGAAAACATTCTTGATTATTTTAATTTTAAACAATAATCCTATTATATGTCAAATGTTATGTGTGATACAATGCTATGTCAGATACAGAAAACAGAAGAAAAAGCAAATATCAGATCCGGATCCTGATCTAGTTTTCCGGATCCTGATCTAGTTTTCCGGATCCTGATCCAGGTTTTTCGTTCCTGGCTCTACCAGCCATTCATTTCCCCCTCTCTCTGCCTAATACTGAACCTCATCGACATCAAATCCTAGGTAACATTTCCTAGCAATGTGGGAATAAATATGTGACCCCAGGATGTACAAATGTGAGGCTTGGCCAGCACAGCCAAGCCCCAGCCCCCTTTTCCTATATGGAATGTTCATATTCATTCCAACACAGACAGAGCCTGGATCTGCCCAGCAGGATGCCAGTGAGAACTGGACAAACAACATTATTCTTTCAAGCTCTAGCCAGCCATAGCACAGCTGAATGGAGATGAGGAAGCAGAGTCAAACCTTCAGACCCTGGTCTTGGTATACTGGCTCTGGCTTGGCCAGTCTTTCACTTTGTGGTGGCAGTTCTGCTCTCAGCCCCGATGGTAATGTCAGTGACTGTGGAGTCTACCCTCCAGGCCACTGTGAGGTCACGTGAGTGAGATGACTTGAGCAGACAGCGAAGGGAAGCTCCTGATCCATGCAGGAGCAGTAAGCACTTGCAAATGCCAGCGTCGTCCCAGTGGCTTGGTAATGGTACTCATCTTGGTTGAGCTCGGGGTGTCACACAGACATCTCGCAATGGGCTATCCAGGCCCTACACCAGTCCCAGCACCCAAGGACCAGAGACGCCCAAGGACAGAGACACAGAGGCGGGGCATCTGGTTAATGTTCTCACAGCAGGGCTGCTCCTCCCTTGACCTCTCAGAATCTGCTGTGATACATGATAGGAATGCCAACTGCTACAATTAGAAAGGGCGGATTCGTCTATGCAAACTGTTTTCTCCTGAAACTAAAATTCTTCTCCTTCTGAGGAATGTCAGACATTCCACCTTCTCTCCTCTAAACAAGGGCAATGGTCTCCCACTTGAGCTAACGGCTTCCCCTAATCCTTCTGGGCATCCTCAGCCCTTTCACCCCTCTACCATAAGGGTATCTATGGCCTTTAAGGCATTAGTGCTTTGGGCTATTTCGTCTTTTGTCAGGTGTGGATAGAGGAGCAAGCTGCATCTTGGCTGCAGGTTAGTGTACTACTGGATCAGTTCTTGGCCAAATGATGTTCTAACCATTACCTGAGGAATGAGGACTTCCTTAAAGGAACAGACAGTACCTTTTGGAGGGTCTGACTTCAAAATAATTCTGTTCTGGGGCTGGAGAGATGGCTCAGTGGTTAAGAGCACTGGCTGCTCTTCCAGAGGACCTGGCTTTGATTCCTAGCGCCCACATGGCAGCTAACAACTGTCTATAACTTCAGTTCCAGTAGATCCAATACCTTCCTCTTACACACATGCAGGCAAAACACTCATAACATAAAAATAAATACATTCTGGTTGTTTTGGCAGGCATTTGGTTAATTTATAAATTTAAGATTTATTTTTATGTGTGTGACTGCATGTATGTATATGTACCATGTATATGCCTGATGCCCATAGAGGCCAGAAGAGAGTGTCAGATACCCTGGAACTAGAGGGCCATGAGCCGCCCAGCATAGGGGCTGGGAATTGAGCCAAGGCCCTCTGCAAAAGCAGTAAGCTCTTACCTACTCAGACCCCCAATGTGTAAATTTATAGCATCCCAACTCCAGCTCCTTCCCCTGCCAAACCTGCATCAGTCTGAAGTATCCCTCTGACACCTGCTCAGCAGGGGGCTCTGTAGATGACAAGACAGGCAGAGCCCCTAGATGCCCTTCCTACTTAGCAACCCTTGTCTGGTCTCTGAAGCCAAGTAGGCCCAAAGAAATATTTTGGAAAGAAAATGAAGATCGTTTTCAAGATCTGCAAATGGCTGGGGGCAGTTCTGAGTATGTCGGCAGAACACCAGCAAGTAGAACTGAGTTTTGGAGAAGTGTTCACGGTCAAGTTGTGGCCTTTTCCAAAGGTGGAGAGTGAAGCTGAAGCACATGTAAGGTGTGAGGCACTCAACCCTGCCGGAGCAGGGCTGGAGATGCGGCTCGTAGGTTAAGGACACTAGCCGCTATTGCAGAGGACCCAGCTTTGGTTCCCAGCATCCACATGGTGGCTAACAACTGTGCATAACTCCATTTCCGGGGGAGAAGGTCTGATGCCCTCTTCTGGCCTCTGCAGGTATTGCATGACATTGGTGTACTTACATATGTGCAGGCATATATATATATATTTTCCCCCTAAATTCTCCAGCTAAGACAAACTTGAGAGGATAGAACAGTATTGCTGGGGTCAGTGCAAAATGAATGTTGCTCTAAAGACAGTAAGCGGGCATTTAATGTGAGCCAAGTGTGCATGACCATGGCTCAGGTACAATGGATTCAAGTTGCCCTTAATGACATGTTTCACTGTATAAGAGTCTGCATGAGCTTTTGCAGTTGCAGAACAAAAAGAATGCAGTTATGAACTACATGCAAAGTGCTCATACACATAAAATTAAATAAAAAAAAATCAAACAAGCAAATAAACTCCAGAGCACTGTTTTCCAGAGTGGCTAGAGGGCAGTGGGTGCCGGGCAGAGGGGATGAGGGGCATACGTGTTATGGTTTTGGCAGGGAAAGAACCCCACAGTTCAACCTGCCTGACCTCAAAGCCCAGATTCTTTTCCTCTAAGAGCAGAAGGTATAAACCAGATAAATGAAATCACATGTATATAGCAACAAGGCTCTAAAACCCACCAGGAAAGATGTGGCAGGCATGTTTAACAGCTGGCGGAGAGAAAGGGCTTGGTTTGTGTACTAAGCACCGGTTCAGCTACAAGGCACACTCTTCACGCCATTTTCATTAAGTCATTGGGTCCTCTTAGATGAAGACCCTGGATGGCAGATTAAAACACTGAGCAATTTACCCTCATTAAATTGAGCTTGAAGAACAAGGGAGATAATTCACTGACAGTCTACAATGGTGACTGGGAGCTGAGTTGACTCCCTAGGGGGACATGCTGTGTGCTAGGACCTGGCCTCTGCCTGGCAGAAAGCGTCCAGGTTCCGCCCAACCCCAACTCTGGAATGCAGGATGCCCCACCCCATGGAGAAAGTCCCTGTGGGTTTAATTAAGACAGAAACGCTTTCCCTTTAAAGAATGCTGGCAGGAAACTGCTAGCATCCCGCCTCCTCCTTTCCCACTCCCAACACAATGGGAAGGGACAGGTGAAGGCCTAGTGGAAAGTTCTGCAAGCCCACTTGCTTCTGGTGGCCCAAATGTGTTGGGACAGGGCACAGTGAAGCAGGACTCAACAAGGGCAGGCACAGCCTCGTGGGAGCCAAGCAAGGGAGATGAGGGAAGCCTCAGGGTCCTTGTGACTAGTAATCTGTTTTGACCACAGGAGAAACAAACCCTGACAGAGGCTTGAAAGAGATACAACTAAGGCATGCTAGGCACCTACCCCGGGAGTCTTAGAAATCCTCTGGGAAGCTGTTCTACCAAGCTCCTCTGCAGAGGAGTCAAAATGAAGTGTTATTTGGGGGCGGTAAGAATCCTAACAGATCCCCCTCTAGATCAACCTGGTTGTTGTTCGGCACCTGAGACTGCTGGTGCCTCCCCTTGAATGGAAGGAAATACCCTAGACGGCTAGGCAGCTTGGGTCCTTAGTTTAAAGCAAAGGAAGCTCAGTGTGGTAGCCCAGGCCTGTAATCGATCCCAGCACCATGCAAGCAAGGAAGCAAGGTATGCACACAAAAGAAAATCTCCAAGTCTAATTCCACTTTCTGATCTCTCAGAAAAAGTCAAAGCTCCAAGCACAATGCAGCACTCTCTTACAGCCAGCCCAGTGGAATCTGTCCTTTACAAGTTGGAAACTCCTTTTTTTTCCAAGGTGGGCAGCCTGTATTCTTTTTTGGTCTTTTTGAGACAGGGTCTCCCTGGAGCCCCAGCTATCCTGGAACTCACTATACAGACCAGGCTGGCTTTGAACTCACAAAGATCAGCCTGCTGGGATTAAAGGTGTGCGTGCGCCACCACGCCCGGCTCTGTATTTTTTATAAATTATTTTATTATTTTATGCATGTGCTTTGCCTGCACATATGTAAACACATTTGCAAGCAATGCCTGTGGAGGTCAGAAGAGGGTGTCAGGTCCCCTGGAACTAGAGTTATTGGTGGGTTTCAGCCTCCATGTAAGTGCTAGAAACTGAACCTGGGTCCTCTGCAAGAGCAGCTAGTGCTCTGAATTGCTGAGTCATCTGTCCAGCCCCTTATTCTGTATTCTTTAAGTTGGTTTTAAACCTTGAAAAACCATGAAGCACACATTTCTCTAAGTGCTTGACCCAGCGAACTGGCTAAACAAAGAGGCAGGGGATCAAGAAGAAACTACCTTACACACCCCATCAAGAGAGAGCCCTTCAGACAACTCAGGGTTCTAGGGAACACAGCAATGGGTGCTGCTACATACAACTCCAGATGCTCCTGGATGTATCAAGAGGCTACATGGTAAAAAGAAACCCATCTCAGCAGCACCCCACAGCTTANTATCTAAAGCCATTAAGAATTGCATAAGTTAGAATTAATAGTAAGCATTTCTGAGATTTTTTAAAAAAAATGTTGTAATGAGTCAGACAGGAAAAGGCCTTATTATTCACATACTAAATAGCAAATATTTTCTCAGGCAGAACGCAAGCATTAGAAACTTACCAGAGGCCAATACAGCCTTTGAAAATGAAACCAGCACAAAGGATGCAGCAGTGGGGAAATCAACATGGAGCTCATGGCTTTTCTAGTTTTGACTGTGTTATGTTTTTTCTCTTTTCTTGTGATGGATAAGTGCATGAAAATGAAATTGATCGTGAAAGTATAAAACCCTAAGTGTGGTGGTTCACTGTGATGTGTGGAGTTGGGACTGAGCAAGTGTGAGATTGGCTTCCTTAACGAGTGTGTGATTTTTTTTTTACATGTGAGTTCATTATTACAATACAGTGATCCCCTTAAAATTAAAAAAAAACCCACAATAGGGGCTGGAGAGATGGCTCAGCAGTTAAGAGCACCGACTGCTTTTGCAGAGGACCCAGGTTCGATTCCTAGCACCCACATGGCAGCTAAGAACCGTCTTTAACTCCAGTTCCAGGGGAATCTGACGCCCTCTTCTGACCTCCGAGGCATTGCACGACATGGGTGCACCAACCTACATGCAGACAGTACACTCATACACATAAAAATAAATAAATAAAAATTTTAAAACCCACAATATATCTTGGGAATAACTTCTAGTTTATCTTAAAGAAATCTTCATCATACTACACTGTGTAACTGCCTCATAATTTATATAAACATTGTCCTAATACAGATATTTGGTTTATCCCAACTATTTTATAAAAAAGAAAAGGAAAAAAAGCTAACACAAACCTATTGGTAAAATGACTTCCATGGACATCCCAATGAAGGGGCTATTCTGACTCTACAGTATAACAAATACTCCTATATGTTAATGAAAGATAAAGGTTGCCTGCTCAATGCAATTACCTTTGGTTTTACTCTGAAAAGTAAATATATTAAACTAATTCTTTGCATTTTATATTGACTTAAAGCTTCATTTAAGAAAGAAGGTTCAACCAGGTGTGGTGGTACACGCCTTTAACCCTAGCACTCGGGAGGCAGAGGCAGAGGCAGGCAGATCTCTGTGAGTTCAAGGCCAGCCTGGTCTACAGAGTGAGTTCCAGGACAGCTGGGGCTACAGGGAGACCCTGTCTCGAAAAGCCAAAAACAAAATAAATAAATAAATAAATAAATAAAATAAAGGCCATGGCAGAGGGAGCTGGTCCCTTTTTCTCCTGCGGCTTGCCTCTCTCACTGGTGAGTTTGTCATGCTGCTGTGATCAACCCTACAGATCCCAGTGTGTACTGAGACCAGCAGATCTCCTGGAATCCACTGGGCCTTCAGCACCAGATTGGGACTACTGAGACATCCAGCCTTGCAGACTGAGCAGTTCCCTGGATTCTCAGCCTCTCCAGTGCAGCGCAGCTACTGTTGGACTCCTTGAACTCTGTCACGTGAGCAAATCAATAAATTGTATATAGCTATATATTTGTCCTGTTGCTTCTGTTTCTTTAGAGAACCCTAATACAGTAAGAAAGTTTAAAAAATAGAATAGCTGGGTTTGGTGGCATGGAGGCAGTCTTAGCACTCTGGAGGTTGAGGCAGAACAACGTTTGAGACCAGAACAGCCTAGGTAACACAGGGAAACCCTGCCACCAACCAACCAACCAACCAACCAGCCAGCCAGCCAGCCAGCCAACCAACCAACCAACCAACCAGCCACTTAGTTCTCAGTAGCTATATTAGTGGCGTATTATATTGTTATCTTGAACTTATGTACATAATACAGGATAAAGCAAGTAATTACAGGATATCCTAATTTTATGCCCTCCTGTAGGAACACAGTCCTGTAAAGCTACAAGAGCCAGAGACTAATCTCAGGTTGTGGGGTGTCAGTTCTTACCCTTTAAAGTGCTCTCTTCTCTCATTAAAAAAAGTTTACACAGAAAGTGGTAGGGAAAAAAAAATTCTGCAATTCTGATTTTGAATATAAATTCAAGCTATTTTTTTCTTTAGCTAAGATAAGGCCTAGAAACAAGGACTAACACAGTAGCAAAGAGCTTTTTTCATGTTCAAAACTCAAACTGGTCTTGCTTGGAAGAGTTATTTCCCACTCAAGAAAACCACCATTTCTTAGACAAGTATCTGACTGCAGGTTGAGAGACCAAGAAATGCATGAAATGAGCCAGACCAGCCTGGCTCTCTAGGTGTGGAGAAAGCTTCCAACCATTCCTAGGGTTGCATCAAAAACTGTATTATAGGGCTGGAAAGATGACCCAGTGGTTAACAGCACCTCCTGCTTCTCCAGAGGCTCAGTTCAGCTCCCAGCATCCACTTTTGGTTAACTCACAACCACCTGTAATTTCCTCTTCTGGTACCCACATACACTCATAAACACATATGCGAATAAAAATAAATTTAAAAAAATGTAAGTTTTATACATATGAAATTTAAATGTTCCCCTTAATAGTTTTGCTGGAACACAGCCATGCTTATCTGTTTGCATAATACCCTGGATGGCTTTTGTTCTGTAAGAGCGGAGCAACAGAACAGTAGTCTTGCAAGGGATAAAATATTTATAATTCCTACCTAGCTTTTTCAGAAAATATTTGTCCACCCCTGTGGTCAGGCCTCAGGGTTACATACTGCAAGCTCTGCTAACTTCATCATAAATAACAGATGAAGCTGTGTTACTCCCAGCACTTCCATTCATTCTTCTATTTGCTGCAGCTTTCAAAGCTGGTACACCATACATATACAAAATGTGACAGGAATCCAGACTTGCCACACGCTTCCTGCTTGTTCTTCCTCCATACTTGGCATGTGTGCACAGGAGAGGAAAAACACCATTAGTCACCGAGCTAGATTTAAAAGCATTTAATGACATAGCATATATTTAACAGATAGGGCAAAAGTTGAGAGGTACAGGTCGTACGACAGACCAGGCCTGAGAGACCACAGGCCCAGCTTCTGGAGTTCATTCCTATCAATGCCATTTTGATTGTGCAGTAAGATGAAAATTTGTCATTACAATAGTTACAGTGACAGAGAAATGCACACTATGTATCAAATAGCAAGGTAATGAAGCAAATTATAACAGTTGGCAACGCACGAGCAAGTAACCATTAGAGTAACATTACTTTGTCCAGTAAATGCTTCAGTTCCACTTGTACACTTACCAATGATTTAAAGGGTTTATTATACATCTAGTTTTATTATACTTTGTACTAGAATTATCTCAAACATACAATATAATGTATTTCAGAAAAAAAGATCGAAATTACAGATTATTTAAAACAGTATCAGTTTTCTAGTCCTTCTTGAATACCACATTCTGAACTGTCAATGCAGTTGATGCAGAAAAGCCACATGTTGTGTGTTAGTAAGTGATGCAAATGGTTTGGCCTGTAGGTTTACCATGGAGCTGTACTGTGGCTGCAGCAAGATCAGAAGCCACGATCTGCTTAATAAAGGTCAGACCCAACACGGGCATTTCTAATAGTCAGGATTCAGGGTAACCATTGGAAGTAAATGGAGAATGGTGTCAGGAATCGGTATGCTTTGTCTCTGGAGAGCACAGGAAATATTGTTTAAGCACCGCTGCCTTGCAAACCAACAGCATTAGAGGCGGGTTATGTCCAACACAGCCTCACAAAATTGAGGAACATTTTAAATATTGAGATCTAATCTATATAGTTTCATTTAAAAAAAATCTGGCCTTCCCTCTGCACCTCAAACTTTTGTAACTTGTAGATAAAGTGTTCAGGTGTTTTCCCCCACCCCTCAGAAATTCTCTATAAATTAAAAAATTTTTTTAAAAAAGGAGGGAAAAAAAAAAAAACCCAAAAACAAAAAACCCAACCACATGGGAGAACATTAGGCACAGAGTAATGTGTTGGTCTGAGCTTGCATGCTGGACTCTCACTGAAAAGGTCAGAGAAGGGCAGGATACAAGGGACGTTCACTTCTTTTTGCCAAAAAGGCTGAAGCGCTTCTCTTTATCTTTCTCTTTGTCCTTCTCTCTCTTGCCGGGACTGGACTCGCTGGTGATAGTGACGACGCTGGTGGGTAAGGTCTGCGCCCGGCTGGATGCTGGAGTACTCTGGGTGCTGGCAGACATGTCGTATTTGTCAGAGGAGATGGCAGAGGAGATGGCCTGGATCCATGTGTTCATTTCCTCCTAGATAGGGGAGAGGACACAGGTAAGATCTGTTCAAGGTGTGAGCAAGAGCTGTTTGGGTTCCACCTGTATGGCCCCACCATGTCTGTCAGATGGAAGGCATCCAACTATGGTTGAGCAGAGTACTCTGGAGCACTGTCCCTAAATGGACCTCTGCTTTCTCAGTACCAGAGAGTAGACATGTCTCAGCCTCTCAGATGAGTTCAGTACTGTGGCACCTACTGGCCACCACTTTGGGTTATAGTCCTGTAAACCTACAAGAGCTAGAAGACTCATCTTAGGCTATGGGGGTGTCAGTTCTTACCCTAGAAAATGCTCTCCTTCTCTCCCCTTAAATATATATTTTTCCAGGGCTGGAGAGAGAGCGCAGTGGTTAAGTGTGTTGGCTGCTCTTTCAGAGGACCCTGGTTCCATTCCCAGCACCCACATGGTAGTTAACAACCACCCATAACTCCAGTTCCAGGGGGATCTGAAGCCCCCTTCTGACCTCTGAGGGCATTGCATGATACAGTACACTTACATACATGCAGACAATATACTCGTACACATAAAATAAAAAAAATGTTTTTCTATAGATTTGGGGGTTGTCAGAATGTGTGTAGGTCAGAGGTCAGTTCATGTGGGTACTAGGGATCCCCTCTCTTCTCCAAGGTGGAGTGGCTGACGTAACAGTAGGGAGGCTTCTGACTGAGCATCAGTGCATACCCAGTTCTAAGGCCACCCAACTGTGCCTTACCCACTAAGGCTGGCAATCTAGTTGATCCAGTGAGTGCCGTACTAGCTCTCTTCCCTCAGGGACAGAGAGGTGCCATCTGTTGTTCTTTTTAGCCCAGTGTTAGTGACTATGGAGAGCACCTGAGACATCATCACTGATTCCTGTTCACAGATACACAGCAGTAATGTAGCTGGACATGCCCCAGACAAGTATGTGCTCCCAAGACTGAGGAAAATTAGCTAGTAGTAACTTACATCATCTTTGGCTTGGAAGAGGTACTCGTTGCCGTCGTTCAGTCTGTAAATTCAAGAAAACAGAAAAATTTACAATTTTTATGAGTAAGAATTCAACTTTGGAAAAGAAAAAGTATTCCAACTTCCATATTCAGTGTGGGCTACAAGCCATAGGATTTAGACCAGAAATGCACAGCAGAGTTCTACACCTACCATCTACCTGCACAGATTCAGCAATGGCCAGACCAATCCAATATACATTAGCAGTCTTGTACTTTAATCCAAAGAAGGATCAAAAAAGCTCCAAATATACTAAGGAAGGTTTGGCTTTCTTATGGCAGGGATCACCTGGATTCTTGATCACTGGCTAGAAATGAATTTGAGAAAACTTGAAAATGATGAGTTCTGACTAGCTTCTGAACTGGTATCTCCTACATTTGCAAATTTGGTCTTCAAAAGTTTTTTTTTTTAATTATTATTAGGTATGTACATGTGTGGGCATGTAGATGGAGGTCAGATGATGACATGGAGACTAGGTATGTACATGTGCGAGCATGCAGATGGAGGCTGGAAGATGACATGGAGGAGACTAGGTATGTATGTATGTATGTATGTATGGGCATGCAGATGGAGGTTGGATGACGACATGGAGGAGACTAGGTATGTACATGTGCGGGCATGCAGATGGAGGTCAGAAGACGACATGGAGGAGACTAGGTATGTACATGTGTGGGCATGCAGATGGAGGTCGGAAGACGACATGCAGGAGACTAGGTATGTACATGTGCAGGCATGCAGATGGAGGTCAGAAGACGACATGGAGACTAGGTATGTATGTGTGGGCATGCAGATGGAGGTGGGAAGACGACATGGTGGAGACTAGATATGTACATGTGTGGGCATGCAGATGGAGGTCGGAAGACGACATGGAGGAGACTAGGTATGTACATGTGTGGGCATGCAGATGGAGGTCAGAAGACAACATGGAGGAGGCTAGGTATGTATGTGTGGGCATGCAGATGGAGGTTGGAAGACGACATGGAGGAGACTAGGTATGTACATGTGTGGGCATGCAGATGGAGGTCGGAAGACGACATGGAGGAGACTAGGTATGTACATGTGCGGGCATGCAGATGGAGGTCGGAAGACGACATGGAGGAGACTAGGTATGTACATGTGCGGGCATGCAGATGGAGGTCGGAAGACGACATGGAGGAGACTAGGTATGTACATGTGCGGGCATGCAGATGGAGGTCGGAAGACGACATGGAGGAGACTAGGTATGTACATGTGCGGGCATGCAGATGGAGGTCGGAAGACGACATGGAGGAGACTAGGTATGTACATGTGCGGGCATGCAGATGGAGGTCGGAAGACGACATGGAGGAGACTAGGTATGTACATGTGCGGGCATGCAGATGGAGGTCGGAAGACGACATGGAGGAGACTAGGTATGTACATGTGCAGGCATGCAGATGGAGGTCGGAAGACAACATGGAGGAGACTAGGTATGTACATGTGTGGGCATGCAGATGGAGGTCGGAAGACGACATGGAGGAGACTAGGTATGTACATGTGTGGGCATGCAGATGGAGGTCGGAAGACAACATGGAGGAGACTAGGTATGTACATGTGCGGGCATGCAGATGGAGGTCGGAAGACAACATGGAGGAGACTAGGTATGTACATGTGCGGGCATGCAGATGGAGGTCGGAAGACGACATGGAGGAGACTAGGTATGTACATGTGCAGGCATGCAGATGGAGGCTGGAAGACAACATGGAGGAGACTAGGTATGTATGTGTGGGAATGCAGATGGAGGTTGGAAGACGACATGGAGGAGACTAGATGTGTACATGTGTGGGCATGCAGATGGAGGTCGGAAGATGACATGGAGGAGACTAGGTATGTACATGTGCAGGCATGCAGATGGAGGTCGGAAGATGACATGGAGACTAGGTATGTATGTGTGGGCATGCAGATGGAGGTCAGAAGACGACATGGAGGAGACTAGGTATGTACATGTGCGAGCATGCAGATGGAGGTGGGAAGACGACATGGTGGAGACTAGATATGTACATGTGTGGGCATGCAGATGGAGGTCGGAAGACGACATGGAGGAGACTAGGTATGTACATGTGTGGGCATGCAGATGGAGGTCAGAAGACATGGAGGAGGCTAGGTATGTATGTGTGGGCATGCAGATGGAGGTTGGAAGACGACATGGAGGAGACTAGGTATGTACATGTGTGGGCATGCAGATGGAGGTCGGAAGACGACATGGAGGAGACTAGGTATGTACATGTGGGGGCATGCAGATGGAGGTCAGAAGACGACGTGGAGGAGACTAGGTATGTACATGTGTGGGCATGCAGATGGAGGTCAGAAGACAACGTGGAGGAGACTAGGTATGTACATGTGTGGGCATGCAGATGGAGGTCGGAAGACGACATGGAGGAGACTAGGTATGTATGTGTGCGGGCATGCAGATGGAGGTCAGAAGACAACATGGAGGAGACTAGATGTGTACATATGCGGGCATACAGACGGAGGTCGGATGACAACATGGAGGAGACTAGGTATGTACATGTGTGGGCATGCAGATGGAGGTCGGAAGATGACATGGAGGAGACTAGATGTGTACATGTGTGGGCATGCAGATGGAGGTCGGATGACAACATGGAGGAGACTAGGTATGTACATGTGTGGGCATGCAGATGGAGGTCGGAAGACGACATGGAGGAGACTAGATGTGTACATGTGTGGGCATGCAGATGGAGGTCGGACGACAACATGGAGGAGACTAGGTATGTACATGTGTGGGCATGCAGATAGAGGTCAGAAGACGACATGGAGGAGACTAGGTATGTACATGTGCGGGCATGCAGATGGAGGTCAGAAGACGACATGGAGGAGACTAGGTATGTACATGTGCGGGCATGCAGATGGAGGTCAGAATTTGACATGGAGGAGACCAGGTATGTATGTATGTATGTATGTATGTATGTATGTACGTACGTATGTGTGGGCATGCAGATGGAGGTGGGAAGATGACATGGAGGAGACTAGGTATGTATGTGTGGGCATGCAGATGGAGGTCGGACGACGACATGGAGGAGACTAGGTATGTATGTGTGGGCATGCAGATGGAGGTTGGAAGACAACGTGGAGGAGACTAGGTATGTATGTATGTATGTATGTACGTATGTGTGGGCATGCAGATGGAGGTGGGAAGATGACATGGAGGAGACTAGGTATGTACATGTGTGGGCATGCAGATGGAGGTCGGACGACGACATGGAGGAGCCTAGGTATGTACATGTGTGGGCATGCAGATGGAGGTCAGAAGATGACATGGAGGAGACCAGGTATGTATGTATGTATGTATGTATGTATGTATGTAGGTACGTACGTGTGGGCATGCAGATGGAGGTGGGAAGATGACATGGAGGAGACTAGGTATGTATGTGTGGGCATGCAGATGGAGGTCAGAAGACGACATGGAGGAGACTAGGTATGTACATGTGCGGGCATGCAGAAGGAGGTCGGAAGATGACATGGAGGAGACCAGGTATGTATGTATGTATGTATGTATGTATGTATGTATGTATGTATGTATGTGTGGGCATGCAGATGGAGGTGGGAAGATGACATGGAGGAGACTAGGTATGTACATGTGTGGGCATGCAGATGGAGGTCGGACAACGACATGGAGGAGACTGGTTCCTTCCTTCTACAATCTGGACTCCAAGGACAGAATTCAGGTAATCAGGCTTGGCAGCAAGTACTTTTACCCACTGAGCCATCTCAGTGGCCTTATCTTTTACATTATTTTTTAAACTTATTTACATTCAGTTGTATTTTATGTGTATGAGTATTTTGCCTGGCTATATGTTAAGTGCATCATGTTGAAACAATGCCCTGAGAAGCCAGAAGAGGGCATAGGATCTCCTGGAACTGGAGTTACACATGGTTGTTAACTGCCTTGTGGGTGCTGGAAATTGAATTTGGGTTCTCTGGAAGAGCAGAAAGTGTGTTCTTAACCACTGGGTCTTCTCTCCAGCCCTTGCTTTTTTAATATTTTGAAGAAACAAAGCAATTTGCCTATTTTTAGACATTTGAAGAACAGAATGTGGTATGCTGTGAGAAGGTATGTCCCACGGGGAAGAATCATTTAGAATAAGGCTTGGGGCGAGTCAGAGAGGTCAGGGCCAGTCTGAAGCACTTCCTGTCCAGTCTGAAGCACTTCCTGTCCGTCTCCACTGGCCCCAGGATGACTCACTTTACCCATCTCTGGAGCAAGCAAACTCTTGGGTCTGCATACGCCAGAAAGATGGAGCAAAAGCTTTCTAAGTGCCCCTTACACACTGTGAGATGTTAACAGTCCACCCAAAGTGCCAGGAACAGCACAGTCTGGATCATGAAATGCAGGATTCTTTTTCTCTGTGCTCAGCTGGACTGCTGAGCACAGAAGTGCTGCTTTGTAGACTAACAGCATGTGCCAAACTGGGTTTTCAACTTAGTGGGGACTGAGAATACAGAAAAGAAAGCCAGCTGATCACAGTGCCAGTGTTGAGAAACAGTGAAGACAACCAGGCAAACACAGGGCTCAACAACTCTCACCTTAGCTTGAACACATGCTTCTTCTTTTTGTAATCAAGGGCCACCTCACAGACGGCTTCTTTCAGACTCACAGGGACCTCACTGTGGTAGGGGATGCCAGAAGCAGCAGTTTTGGCGTCTTTGTAGAAGCCCATTTCTTGGTTATTTATGACACAATAAACATTGTGCCACGACCTGAGTGCAGCAGAGAAAGAAGCATTAAGGCTCCATTTCACGTATGAAAGAACCAAGAATGTGACACGAACATAATCTCCACACATGCGTGACTAAAGGCCTTCCTAAATTGTGCTAACACTGAACGACAAAACAACTTCCCCGCATCTGGACTGAGCACGTGAGGCTCAATGGAAGCCTCTAAAGGCCGCAGCATTCTGAATCTGGGTCAAGGCCGTTGTCGTCTTGGCTTTGACGGCAAAGGGTTCATATTCTCGGGCAGTCTCCTCTAGTCTTACCATCATTCTATGGTCCAGCTACTGAACAAGGGGTAGATGGAGGGCCATTAGTACTTCTGGTATTCTTGGGGGGATCAGCTGAAGGTGGCATTCTCTACCCCACCATGGCAAGGCAAACTATCAAAATGTTTTAATAGTTTTTTTAATTTTATTTATTTCTGTATGTGTACTATCTGCATGCAGGTTTGTGCACCCATGTTGTGCAATGCCACGTAGGTCAGAAGAGGGTGTTGGATTCCCCTGGAACTGGAGTTCTCCTGGAACTGGAGTTTCAGACAGTTCTCGGCTGCCATGTGGGTGCTGGGGATTGAACCCGGGTCCTCTGTAAGAGTGTTCGGCGCTCTTAACTGCTAGGCCATCTCTCCAGCCCTCAAAATATGTTTTCAGAACATCAGCTTCTATTAACAATATGACAGGCTGACCTTATCTGGCCTGAGCCCTTGTGTATGCCACATATGATTAGACATGGAGGTCCTAGGCATTTGGTTCACCTGCTAAGCACATGAGCTTTGGAGTCAAATATTAGTTTCACGTCAGATTTGCCATTTACTAGGTGGCCTGTCCACACTCAACTCCTCCTCTTGGCAATGAAGCACTCTATTCCAACGTCTCAAGTGTTGGTCTAAAGAACACAAAGCTCAGTAGCTCCAACTGAAGACCCTGCACGAGCCCTGCTACCTCTACTAGGTCCCCATCGGCGTGGCCCTTACCTGCTCGAGGCTTTCTTATTGTGCGCCTCCCACTCATGCTTCCGGTTGAGGAAGCCCTCCATCTGGGCCGCGGGCGTCTCCTGTGTCCTGGCCGGCAGGGTGGCAGCACTCTGGGCCAGAAGGGCAGACTTGGCCTTGCGGTCAGAGGTGGGGGAGGGGATGGGACTGGACTCTTTGGAGCTCGTCCTCTGCTCTGCGGCACCGTTGACCATTTCACTTGTGTCCATGTTTTCTGCCATCTAGGGACAGTGGAGAGGCCATTCAGCTAACCCTGAGAGCGATGGGACAACCACATACGCTCTGCCTGACTCGCACACGTGGCTGTGTATAAAAGCCTAGCACAGATGGAGGCAGTACAGTAAAACCATTGCACACCCCGCGAAGCCAGCTGGACACCAAGGACATTAGAAAGTGGGAATGGATTAATGCCTGCCCGCTTGCGGGGGGAAAATGAGAAAAGCGAAATGCCAGTATGAGTTTTACTGCACTCTACTCCTCTGCTCACTCTATTTTCTTTACCATAGCTCAGACCATCTCCTCTTATGGTTACTTTAAACACAAAGACAATGGTAACAGTCGCACATTAAATCTCAGAGTGGACGTTATACAGCAGCCACCTTACAACCAAGGGTGCCACCAGGAGGGCTGGAAGTGAAGCGAAAGGGCATTCACAAACAGACGGAGACAACTCGATCAGAAAGGCACAGCATTCCCCCAAATGCAACAAGGAAACACCTTTGATTTCTGAAAATGCTGCTTTTCCTCTCCCTCCCCTCCAAACATGGTCATAAACACATGCAGAAATTAGGATGACAGTCATGCATTTCCCATCTATCATCCCCGTTAGACTATGGAACTTAAGAGCTGGAAGGAAATGAGGCAAGTCAACAAACAACTGAACCACATCTGCCCAAGTTGTATCGTGAGTGGGTTGTAGTTTGTGTTAAAGGAGCTGGAAAAGCCAATCACAGTCACTCAACACCACACAGCTATTTACCCCCAAACAAAGACAGAACCAGGGCCTTCCCCATCACGGGTGGTTGATCACGGTGCCTTGCTGCACTGAGACGAGGGACCAGAGACAGCCAGGCTTCCAGCGGCTCTGACCCTTCAGTCTGGAGACGTCTTCAGGAGCGTTCCTTCCCAAGCTCACTTAAATTGTAACCCACACGGTTTTTCGGCTTTGCAAATGTAGTAGGGTCTTGATTCATTATCGTTTTCAGCCTGTGTACCATCAACTGTGTACCATTAACTGTAGCAGCCCCTGGCTGATACACCCGGGGCATGGATTAGCGAGTTACTAAAGCTGGGTGTGGCTGACGCTTTAGTAGATTACAGACAACCTGCACCCCTCGTACACGGACAAACAGGGAAGTATCAATGGCACACTCATTAGCTATATCCCCCACCACGGCTGCCCAGAATCAGAGTGACACCAAATTAGCAGCAACAACCTTGGCAGGATAAGCGGTAGACTGGCCACCACCACTTTAATACTCAGATCTGTCAACTCTCTCACTTAGGTCCTATCTAGATGGATGGGCACAGTGCAGGATTTTAAACAAAGCTAATAATTTGGGAAAAGGGTAGTAAAAACTTGGCAAGGGATAGAGAATCACAAATCTATATAAACTACCACAATTAGCATCAAGGTTTAGGGTACAAATAGAGACTATGTAATTTAAGGGTGGTTTTTAAATTAGAAATCTCCATTCTCATATCAATATGGAAAGTAGACAATTAGGGCAAAAACATATGTGGGGTATAGTACATTGCAATCCCAGCCTTGCAAGTGCAGCTCTGTGGATGTGCGCATGAGCAATGGGGCACTAACATTTTTTCCTTCCTCTCTTCGCTTTGTGATTTTGAGACAGTCTTGTTGGACTATCCGCGACGGGCTAAAATTCCCACTCCTACCTGTGTCTCCCCCTGGCTGGGATTAGAGGCGTGTACCACCACACCTGATTTCTCTTTTCACTGCGAGGGGAGGACTGAGGAAGGGAAATAACCAAGAACCAAAACCCCAAATTAAAAGAATGCTGAGTGGGTTTTATAGTTGACAAATCTCTTCTAGTGTGAGAGCTCAGGAATTTTGTGGTGAGGAGCAAGTGTGAGTTTGGTGTGGAAGGCCTGAGCCAGGTGTGAGTCCAGAGAAACATGGGGTTAGTATGTACAGACATCAGGTTAAAAAAAAATTTAGTGCTGCAGTTTTGACTTAAAAATCACTAGTGGCAGTGACCTGCACCGACAGAGGCTCATCTGGCAAAGGCTACAATTTATCAGAGTTGGTCAGACTCCAAGGTAGGTGAAGACAAGGGAGGAGGTCTCCTCTGAGGAAATTCTGCAGCAAAAATTTTTTCTTTAGAGTTAGAAGGAAAGAGAAATCCCCAAACCAGTATGCAGAGACAATTAATGTTTATGCAAATGAATCACTAACCAAGAAAACAAGGAAAATAAAAGGAACAAAATGAATTTTAATGGACATGTGCTTTAAGCATGCCAACAGACAACACACCACTAGAGACAAACATCAAAAGCAAATCATAGTGCTATATGGTCAAACAGTGGGTACATGTGAATAGGCCCCCCCAACCCCACGTTGCTTCTGTTTAGCAATTAGTTCAGAGTGCTTCAGTGGCCAGGCACATCTGAGATACTGAAATCAGGAGGTGAACATAAATGCAACATGACAACTAGTAGCACAGGAAACACCTGATTGGTCTTCAAAGTACACGAAGCAACACCATTTTCAAATTCATTAACTTGAGTCTCTGCATCATCAGTTAAAAAAATGAAACTGCGTTTTTATCTTCCAATACAATCCAATTGTTAATTAAAAATATAAACAAAATAGGCATGAGAACAAATGACAAAAAACATCATAGCACTCCTGTCTTATGTGCTTATGTCGGGTTTTTTCCTTTTGAATTAAAAAAAAAGCATTGAAATTGGGTATCAGTCTGTATGATACAAAATTTAAAGACACATGCACATATATATGTATATATATATATGTGGAAATATCACATATACATATATATACACACACACACATACAGATCAGTGACACACACAATATGATTTGGGGCCATAAACACATGGTCAGGTTCCCTAACAACCAAACAAAAAGCCATAGTGTTTTCTGAAATGAATTTGGAGATGTGTTTTAAGGCAGAGACCCAATAATGGTGCATACTACCCCCAGAATGTAAGAAGCTTGGCATCTATCTATATACCCATCTACAGCACAGGTAGATAGGTATGTACAAAGAGATTAGGAAAACAAGATGCTATATGATGTTATCCTGACAAAAGAAAAAAAATGCATCATGAAATGAAAAGACAAATTAGACTTAGCTCATGGAGAACACATACCAAACAGGTTTCTGATTCCACTAACACATCTAAATATGGCAAATGAACAAGTGAATGTCTTGCAAGGCTTTGATGTAATACAAGTTTTGTTTTGATCAGAACCAGGAAATCACCTTTTTCATCAGCATTTATTCCTAAGGAAAAGGATTTCTGTTAAAACATTTTCAACCTCTTCTAGTGGCTTGCCTGATACATGCCATCCTACAAGACTCCTTACTAGAAAATACCATAGAGTCTTGAGAAAAGGAATGAATCACAAGATTCATTTGAGACGTATAACAGAATGTCTGTCTTTAGAGACACTGAAGTAACCCTGTAGAGCCAGGAAGCCTCCAAAGTGCTCCCAGGCAAGGGCCATCAAGTGTATCGTTCAAGTAATCAGGATGAACCAAAATGGCTTTTGTTCCATTTGTTTAAAAAATTAAAACAGAGTTTGACACCCTGGAGTCTTTGGGTGAAAGGAGAGGCCTGAAGTCTAGTGGGCAGGCTTCCAACATGCTGGACACTGCGGGCACTCCTGCCATGCCGAGTCCTGGCAGCGCTGACACTGACCAGGACAGAACTGCTGGCAGCAGTCAGTATGCAACTCATTCACCAGGCTGGCCGCAACATCTGCTGCACAGACGCTTATGGCTCCTAGCTTAGGACTTGGCAGAAAAAGGAGAGGTTTTGGGTTTGTACAAAGTAATAAATGACCTGAGGGTCTCAAAACATTTGAGATCCTGTACCTAAAACTTAAAAAGCTTCCCAAGGAGATTCAACTTCTTTTCTATCACCTTCAATGAATGAGTGGAATGTTTCAAAATTGACTTTAGGTTTTAATCTTAGCAGTGAATGTCTCCTTCCTTAGAAAATCATCCTTTCTAGTTATTAAACTAATTCAGGTTAATAATACCTGTAAATTATCACAGAACCTATAATACAGTATTGTGGCCTGTTGGCATAATGTGGATGTGTCATACCTGCTACAGTCTAGTTTTTTGTTCTTCATTATGCTGTAATGTTATTTAATTTCAATTACTCATGTTAAGGGTTTCACTGTAAAATCTTAATAAAGTGAAAAGCTCCCAATAAATAAACAAAAAAATAAGTAAGCTGCTTTAAGGCAACGGCATCCAGAAGTTAGGAGACTAAATAAACATGACTCAAATGCAAACAAACATGAAACCAAAGAAGGCTATGAATTAAGTAAAAAATTTAACACTTTGGGTGAAATAGCCAAAAAGTCAAAACCAACAGGATGCAGAAAAAGTGGTTCTTGACAAATGGTAGTGAACTTCATAATCCAGACCATGCTTGGTCACTGGCTGTCCGTCTGCTATTAAAGTTTTTGTAGTTTTGGTAGGTTTGAGAGCGGTAACTAACCCGTGGAGATCCCTGCTCAGCTGGCAAACCATTCTGGGAAACTTGCTCTCCTTTGGAAGTATCCCTGTTAAGGTAGGGGAAAGGGGGGGGGGGAGGAAGAGGAAAGAGAGAAGAGGAAAAGAAATGAAAATATGAGCAACTCTTTTTCACACAATGTAATTTTTAAAAATCTTGAAACTTCCACATATTTCAGATAGACAGGCTTTGTAAGCCTACAGGAACACCCCGTTACCACCCCCACCGAATAAAAGGTACTTTAGGTGTTTTCATGGAACTTATAACCAGCAAAGCCTTTTACACAAATCATTAGCCTAAAATCTGGGCGATGTGTTCTATTCACTGAATCATATGGAATGATGATGATGATGATGATACCTACATATCTGTGAATGCGTGTGAGTGTAAACCCATGGGTGCTGTCTTCAACATTTTACTCTCCCACCTGCACAGCTGTGTGATTTTGTCATTACTATGCTCAGTTGTTACTTGGGGTAACTACATCGACTCTAAACTGTATAATGAAATAATGAATATGAAGTATATGTGGCCTGGCCCCACAAGGCAAGACTGAGAACAGACACTCCATAAACCTTAGCTGTTACTCAAACTAAGGTTCTAGCCTCTCACACTTCCTGTGCCTCACCATTGCTGGGACTCAGCCTCTTCTGAAACCTTCGTGCTGGGCTCTGGAGACGGCGGCCGCCTCTTTCTTTCTTCTTCCTCTTGCTGTCTGCGCACTTCCAGTAATTCCAGCTGAAGGAGAACAGGGCACTGCCTATTAGGGCCAAGATCCCTGTGGCTTTTATGGAAAGGGTTCCAGAAACCTGGGAGACTTTTTCTATACTGGTTCATGCCGGACAACCTCAAGCGTCAACATCCTGAGTGCAAAGGCAGCATGCCCACGGGCACTGGACATGGGCACTGGAGCAGGGCTAGACTCGGAGCTGGAGAGACTCCTCAGTGGTGAGACGCCCCTTGGGAGTAGGGACTTAATTTCAAAATTAACTCTGTAGCCCTCAACTTTGTTGGGAAGGAAAAGTTGCTGGGTGTCTAAGCTAGACTTTCCATGCAGTCTTTTTTTTTTAATTTTTTAAAAAAATTTTTATTTATTTTCATATGTGTATGAATGTATTGTCTGCATGTAGGTTGGTGCACCCGTGTTGTGCAATGCCGTGGAGGTCAGAAGAGGGCGTCGGATTCCCCTGGAACTGGAGTTAAAGACGGTTTTCAGCCACCATGTGGGTGCTGGGGATCGAACCCGGGTCCTCTGCAAGAGCAGCTGGAGCTCTTAACCACTAGGCCATCTCTCCAGCCCCTTAATTTTTTATTTTATGTGTATGAATGTACTGTCTGCGTGTAGGTTTGTGCACCCGTGTCATGCAATGCCTTGGAGGTCAGAAGAGTGTGTCGGATTCCCATGGAACTGGAGTTAAACATGGTTCTCAGCCGCCATGTTGGGTGCTGGGGATTGAACCCGGGTCCTCTGCAAGTGCAGTTGGCGCTCTTAACGGCTAGGCCATCTCTCCAGTCCTCCATGTAGTCTTTTTTTTTTTGGTCTTTTTGAGATAGGGTCTCCCTGTAGCCCCAGCTGTCCTGGAACTCACTCTGTAGACCAGGCTGGCCTTGAACTCACAAAGATCCGCCTGCCTCTGCCTCCCAAGTGCTAGGATTAAAGGCATGCGCCACCACGCCCGCTCCATGCAGTCTTAATAAACGCCCAACATAGACCCACAAAAATCCTCAAGGAAGCCGCTTGTGTTGTGGTAGGAAAACACTTAAAAAATATTTAATTTTACATTATATGTGTTTGAAGATACTGCCTGCAGGTAAGAGCACCAATGTCATCCAATGCCTGAGGAGGTCAGAAGAGGGTGTTGGATCCCCTGGAACTGGAGTTATGAACAGTTGTTAGCTGTCATGTAGGTGCTGGGAATCGAACCCAGACCCTCTGCAAGAGCAGCCAGTGTTCTTAACCACTGAGCCATCTCTCTAGGCCCTTAAAAAACATTCTTAAGCTGGGCGTGGTGGCATATGCCTTTAATCCTAGCACTCAGGAGACAGAGCCAGGCAGATCTCTGTGAGTTCAAAGCCACCCTGGTCTACACAGTGAGCTCCAGGCCGGCTCGGACTAAAGGGAGACCATGTCTCAAAAACACTAAAAAAAAAAAAATAAAAATTTAAAAAGCTACAGAATGGGGGCTGGAGCAATGGCTCAGCAGTTAAGTATACTGGCTTCTCTTGAAGAGGACCTGGGTCTGGCTCCCAGTACCCAAACGGCAGGTAACAACCATCTGTAACACCAGTTCAAGGGGATCATAGATGCCTTCTTCTGGCTTCTGTGGACAATGCACACACGTGGTGCATTTGTATACGTGCAGGCAAAATATTAATACATTAAAAAAAGAAATCCATAGAATAATCTATTTAAAATAAATCCATTCCCTGAGCATTATGTATACTCTAGAAGTCCTCTGTTTTAACACAAGTGGACATTGGTACATACTGAATCCCCAGAACTGAGTGAGTTGGAATCCATTTTCCATGAATGTAAAAGGATAAAAGTTTCAGAAGGAGAAACATCTTGATTGAGAGAAGAGACTACTGGGACTGGAGATGATTTAACAGTGGCCCAAGATTAAGCTATGATCTGAAGTCCACACAAACAAAGCATCATGCCCAGCATCCTGAGTTCACTTACTGTTGTCAGCCTTTCCAGAGCGGAGAATCTCTCATCCCAGGTTGCTGCAGACTTTTCAAATGCCTCGTGGCGCTTGATGAGCTTTTCTACTTCATCCACGCTCTGGCCAATTTCGCGGCTGGATAGGTATGGTTCCTGTCCGAGCAGCCAAGCCTCAGCCACACTAGCGTCCCTCGAGAACTGATGGACCTCCAAAACTGCATAAGGTACCAAGAATGAAGGTGGGTTACAGGGCCACATGACACCACTACCCCATGCACAAACAGCTCATCATCTATACTACTGGTAATGCCACCTAGTGTAAAGGCAATAAGCCACACAGGGAACTTTAACTTTTTCCAAGGGCCATTTTAATGAAAGGAAAAATAGGGGCAATGTACTTTAATTGGATATTAATTTACTTTAATTGCATATTAATTTAACCCAATGTAAAAATATTTTAACATGTAATCACTATAAAATACTTTTTTGATTTTTTTATTTTTTGCTAAGTGTGACTACAAGGTGGATTTTATACTTGAGGTACATACTCCAGCATCAAGAACATTTCTACTTTCCAAGAGCCATATATGAGACAGTTGCTCTCAAAGTGGACAGTGCAGGTCTGGAATACATTCTGTTCCTACAGTCCTAATTCCTGAGAGATAAAACCTCAGAGCCCTTGAAGCTGCAGGATGTACAACCTACACCCGCCAGACTACGCTGTGGAGTAGGTATCAACACATCACTTTTTACTAGGTGGGCATTCTGCTTTCTCTGGGAACACTAGAGAAGGCACTGTGGAAGGGAGGAGCAAAGCTCTTTCACTGCAGACACAAGAAGTGGATTGAGCCTGGTTTTGTACTACTACGAACACTACTTTTCAGTATGTCTTATGCAGCAGTGTCCAGGACAAGTCAGAGAAGAAATGGACTGTGGGAAGCAACAGTGTGTCGGAGCTGCTTGTCTCATTTGGACAAGCTGGTTGTCTCATTTGGACAAATCTTGATAGACTGCAACATGTCTGCTATCCAGCTCACAGCAGTTAGGATATGGGTTTTGCTAAAGAAAAAATGACCCCAGGCTCTCAGAACTGCAAATGAAATCCTCACTAAAAGAATGGCCCAAAAAGAGTTTTTATCTGAGGGTTTTAGCCTCCAAAGGATGTGCCTTTACTGGGTCTTCGACACACCTTTCATAAAAGGCTCAGTAGAATTGGTTCTAGCAAGAGCCTACAGTGAGGAGGAATGAGTACACCAAAACAGAATGTTTTTAATGAGTATGTCAAATAATGCTTGAATTGAGCTTTCAGTGTTTAAGCCAGTTGAGGTGCTAGTCATAATATTGTGTATTACAAAACCTGTGAGGGGTCAGATTCCTTATAAAACAAAGATAAAAATGTAACCTAATGTCAGACATGGTGGTGGGTGGTGCACACCTTTCATCCCAGCACGTGGGAGGCAGAGACAGGAGGATCTTTGTGAGAGTGAGGCCACCCTGGTCTACATAGTGAGTTCCCGAACAGCTGGGGCTACAGGAGACCCTATCTTTTTTTTTTTTTTTTTTTTTTTTTTTTTNGTACTTTTTTGTTTTGTTTGTGTGTTTGTTATTGTGTTTATAGAAAATCAGGGTCGCCGGGCTAATGGTGGCGGCACGGCTCTTATGCCTAGCACCTGGAGGCAGATGGCAGGCCGAAAATGCTTGTGAGTTCAGGGTCAGGCTGGTCCGCTATAGACTGAGTTCCAGGACAGCTGTGGGACTACCAGGGAGACCCTGTCTCGAGAAAGTAACCTGGAAAATAATAATAATAATAATAATAATAAAATGATGGGGATAAAAACAGAGTCTGCCATAGCCACAGTTGGCCTGAAACTCACTCTATGTAGACTAGGCTGCTGGGGTTTTCCTCAATCTCAACAGAGATCCATCTGCCTCCAAGATTTTTGTTTTTTTTTGTATTTTTTTTTTTCTATTTTTTGAGAATTTTCAGTCGATGCCCACATGCTGTTTGCCAATGCATCCATTGCTGAGATTATAAGGCCATACTCCACTCCCTTCCAGTATACCCATTCTAAATCAGCATTGTGGTGACTTAAAGGGGAAATGTGTATTGTTGTTTAAATTTTAAAGGGATGTGTCCATTCTGTTGAAACTATTAATGAATAATCATTCAAGGTATCAAGCCGAAATTGTATGCACTCGCTAAGAATGACAGTTTCACTACTTGCATTGACTGCGGGAAATCCACCTGCTGGCAAGAACAGACACTTAATGCATCTTGCAGGAGGTAGGGTACAATCGCTTGTGCTTTCTGTATATGTTTCTCTTATTGAATGTCTATATGCTTGTAATTCTTAGTATGTTGGAAAATGGATTTCTTGTGCTGTGGTGTGTGTGTGTCGTGGGCGCAACGATCTAGTATTGGTAGATTGGTTTATCTGCAGTGTCTATGTGATATGGTCGCGTTGTGTGCGAGGAGAGAGTTGGGAGGGCGTGAGAGGGAGGCGAGATGGATGACTAGGGGTTGTTGGGTATATATTAAACATATTAGGAGTAATTGTTCTGCAATTCCACAAGCATTGCAGGTTATATTTCACGGACTGTATTATGAATACTACCGTGGCATCCAGTATGCATGGGAGTTTAATTTCCATAACTACCTGTTCAATATGTATACGTATTAATGTTATGGTTGCTGGGCAAGATTGAGGCGTGATACGGAGCTGGATGCACGGTATAATAGTGCCGGTACTTGGGCTCTTTGCCAGAGGATCCGGGTTGTTTATCCCCGAGCCCAGGAAGAAAACTCCAAGTTTCCTAGGGGATCTATGACACTATCTCTTCTGACCTCTTCCTGATGCCACCTGTCAATACACGGGTATATACACATTATACCTTACCATAGCAAGACCAGTATCATGATTTCATCGATCATTAATTAATGGGTATAGATTATTATGAGTTATAGAAATATAAAATGATATTTGTTATTATTTATGTGTTGCTGAAGGCACTGTGCTGGGCACGGCCTTAATCCTAACACTTGGGAGGCCAAGGGGCAAGGTATAAGTATACCTCGTGTGAGTTCAAGGGAACCGTGCGTCTATAGTACAGATGATGAAGTTACTCAGGAAACAGTGGCAACTATGAGCTAAAGGGAGGACCCTGTCTCAAACACATGAAGTATCTCTCTCGGCCCAAGTTCATTAATGTATTTTAGTACTTTATTAAGTTTGTGATCATCTCGTGGAATCCCACGTAAATTATTCTAACACATTGTATAGATTGTATTGTTGGCATTACACACACTAGTTGTCAATAGGCTGTTCTTTTTTCTTTCTTTCTGTTCTTTCAGTGTTCCTTGTTTTTAGTAATAACTTGTTTTTTATTTAATCTGTTAGATTTAGTGTTCTGTATGTGTATGAATGTACTGTCTGCATGCAGTTTGTGCACTCATGTTGTGTCCGTGCAATGCCGGCGGGGGTCAGAAGACGGAGTCTCTGGATTCCCCTGGAACTGTTGGATTCTCGGCTGGAATTGGACGTTTAAAGACGGTTCGTCCGTGAATTCCTCCGCTTCTGGTGGTGTGCTGGAGGATTGTCGATACCCGGGTTCCTATTGTAAAGAGCAGTGGTCGGCGTCGTCTTAGAGCTCGCGTGGGTGTATAGTTTCTTTTAGGCGGCGCGGATTTCTCCAGCCCTTGTCATAGGGGTTTTAGTCTGTTTTACAGAAGGTCAACGGCGGCACGGTTAAGAATTAGTGTCAACATGGTTACAGTATAGCTCGCAACTATTGATTTTTGCTGGTATTTTCATTCTTAGTGTTGTTAATATAGAGATTGCTGAGTAGTAGTATGGAACTAAGCGTACTAATGGGGCCAGGAGCTTGTTCATTCAACTATAACTACTTAGACTCTGTGCACTCTCCTATTTTGTCTGCTAATGAATACACTGTTTTTACATTCTTTGTTTTAAACTGAAGAACCTAAATAGCCAGGATTAGATGGGGTCTTTTTTGGCAGAAGATTACTAAAATTTTTTTTAGAAGTCGCAGGTGTAAAAGTAGCCGCTGTCACCTCTTTCATCAGCACTGTTGTGGTTGACATCCCTCTATTGCATTTGGCCTTCTTAGGTGGCTGGTTGTAAATTCTGGTTAGGATGGCAGATTCTTCATGTGGTGCTCTTCATAGGAACAGATGTCTTTTTTCAAAGAGAAGCCAGGACATTGCTAGTATTGCCGTCCTTCTCTTTGTAAGTGTGATCATTTCAGGGAGCCTCATTCCGTAAAGGGTTCAGTGGGGCTCGCCGTGCGATACATGGAGGTTCACCCTGCCCCCAAATGCACGTTCTGTGGTGATCAGAATCGTCCACTAGGTTTACAGCCTTCGTGGTAACACAACATTTATAGCTGGTCCACTGCTTTATTCTCTCCTTTCCCAAGACACAAAAGATACTTCTTAGCTTCAGAGTTGTCTCTAGACTTTAGTTTTGGGTGGCTTTGGGTACAAAAGTCCCCTATCCGGGAGGAAAAGATTGATGCTTGCCTCGAGATGTTATTAATAGATTGGTCTAAGGGGTCTTTTCTGTTTAATTATAACGAGATGGTAAAGAAAGTTTGTGGCTGATCAGGATTTGACCGAAAAAAGAAAAGAAGATGTGATTGACAAGTTGGGATGTTTTTTTCACGATTCGGGAGTGGTTTTAAGTTACATGAGTAATGAACTATTACTTATGATATCTTTTCTGATTCTGTTTTTTTTTTTTTTTTTTTTTTTTTTTTTTTTTTTTTTTTTTTTTTTTTTTTTTTTTTTTTTTTTTTTTTTTTTTTTTTTAGTTTGTTTTTTTCTTCTTTAGAAGTTACTACGATGCTAGTGAGTTCTTTAGTTTTTCATGCTCTTTTTATTATCTTCATTCCGCTAGGCTTGTACTATTTTGGATTAGTGCGAATTACCTGGTGTTGGGTTATTGTCTTCAGCAAGGTAAAAGGTGTCTGTGCCTGATACTTGTTCACTACCCTATGATCTTTCAGTGGTAGGTAGTTAGGGTTCTTGTATTTGAGTCGTTTGGTTTTGTGTGATACAGAGCTATAATGAAGCATCATGGTTACTGAAAAAATTGATTCTCTCTTTGACCGTAGTTCTTTCGTGCGTATGTAGATAGTTACTGCGTTTATGTCATCGAGTTGTTCGGCTTAGTATTATTTAGGATTGGGTGTTTATTCATTATTGAGTTGTCGCCAAGATGCCGTATATGTGACCTGGAGGCTCGACAACATCTTTTCCTGATCTTCTTTTATCTTATATTATTTTGTTTTAATTTTCTTTTCGAGAACCGGGATATTCCCCTATTAGTTAAATCAAGCGCATGATTCTTCTTGTGATCACGTGCGGGCTTTGGTAGACGCAGGCTTGGCTGTCGAAGACCTCACAGAGGGTGTCCACCTGTCTCTTTCATGGGGCTTCCCAAAGGCTTCAGTGTGTTAGATTGTAGAAGAGCTTGGGGCCACTCACGCCATGGCTTACTCTGAATTGGCACACTCTTGGAAAGGAACAAAAAAAGCTCCACATTAAGACAATAATCTTCCAGTCTATTCTTTCATCAACAGTCTTCTGTATTCAGCTGTTTTGATGAGGTAAGTATATATTCTACAGCATGAAGGTGACAGTTGGTTCGTCCTCCTACTTGGACACAGAGGAGCTGCAGGTAGCCGGGTCTTTGTCCTATTGATCTTATAAGAAGGCCTTGCTTTCTTGGGGTTTTGTAGGGCGAGCCTTATTGGTTGGGCAGCAGAATCCCATTTTAATCCAATTGCGACTGGAGGAAGAGGACAGGGCAAGTTATGCTCCTGTGACACTTCAAGGCAATCCCTGGGTCCTACATCGCGTGAGCTCCAGGCCTAGCTGGGACTAAAGATGTGACATCTTCTTCTGGTCTCAAAAAGATAATCAAGAAAAAGTATGATATTTGTATTAATTTGATGTGGTATGTGAGTGTTCATTGCTAGCACAGGTGACGTGTAATGTGCTATTTCCCGTGTTCCCGCATGGTGTGTAGTCAGGATGCCCATACAGGCCAGAAAGAGGGCATGCAAGACTCCTATGGAAGTGGATTGATGTATGTGTTCCAATTCTGATCTTTTGCAGTGAATCTGTGGAGTGACTGGAATGTGAACTTTCCAGGTCTCTGTCAAGAGCAGCCACTGTACTTCCATAAGGCGGCACTGAGTTTCCATGTCTCTCTAGACCATGAGGAGAAGCGAAGATGAAGAATTACTGCGTAAAGGGGATCTATTTTTTTTTTATTTAGATGTTCAATGTTAGATTATGGAGGTTGGCGGATCTTTTGTTGTGAGGGCATGGCGATACTACTCGTGTTCGTATGCCGCCTAGCTGTGCTGTGTTATTTAGGTATTGTGAGATGCCTAGGCTCCCTGGCCTTTAGCACTATCACTTTATATAGATCCATTGCCCTGCCTGCTGGGCTTCTCCGTGAAAGGCTGGTGAATTAAGGTGTGGAACACTCACCACCGACCCAGCCCGAAAAGTCTTTGTCCTTATAATATTAGGCTGTTATCTTGCTTAGGTGGAAAAGGCTGATGATATAACATCAAATATGTCTCAATCTCTTTTCTTTAAACTGATTTGGTTACCAGTAGACAGGTTGGGGGCATTATTCTGCGTGTGTGTTATTTTTGAGAAATGATATAGCTTTATGAAGCCAGGTTGTGTGGGCCCTCTTACTTGCCTTTATATCCCTAGCTTATCATCCACAGAGGCAAGAGCACGGGCAGAATCTCTGTGATTGTTCAAGGCCTAGTCCTCGGTTCTACAGGAGTGGAGGCTCTGCGCAGACAGGTTTGGGATCTTACAGGGAGACTTCTGGACCTAAAAAATGCCGTTCCTTAAAATAAATATAATGTTATTGTATTTTTACATCCCTTATATTATGGTGAGTTGCTAGATGGATATTTGGGTATGAGTATAATGTATATTATTTGGTCCTTTTTTTGGTTATTGTTTGTTGTTTTTATTTAAGGAAGCGGATCTGCTATCCCTTTGCGCCGACTGTTTCTATCGCGTAGGTTGGCGCACACCTTTCATTCCCTAGCCTTGGGAGTCAGAGGCAGGAGGATCGTTTGTGAGTTCAAGGCCCAGCCTGCGTATAGCAGAGTGAGTTCTCAGGACAGCTGGGCTACACGGAGACCCCTGTCCTCCGAAAAGAAACTCAGTTTTAAAGGAATAAAAATAAAAGAATAATTTTTTTGGTCTTTTCGAGACAGGGTCTCCCTGTAGCCCCAGCTGTCCTGGAACTCACTCTGTAGACCAGGCTGGCCTTGAACTCACAAAGATCCATCTGCCTCTGACTCCCAAGTGCTAGGATTAAAGGTGTGCGCCACCACGCCCGGCCATGGACACCCTATCTTAAAAAACAAAACAAAACAAAAAACAAAAATTACATATATCCAATATCATCAGATCATTATAGGGAGTAAATACATACATTTATTTTATTGGCCTTTTTTAGGCAGAGTCTCCCTGTAGTCCCAACTGTCCTGGAGCTCACTCTGTAGACCAGGCTGGCCTTGAACTCACAGAGATCTGCCTGCCTCTGCCTCTGTGAGTGCTGGGATTAAAGGCGTGAGAGCCACAACACCTGGCTCATAAATTTATTTTAAAACACAAGAGAAATGCCCAATTTACTGTAAAATCTTAAAGAAAGTTAGACTTTATTTTATCATCAGCTTTCCACTAAAAACACTAAATATAAGAAAGACTTGGGCTGGGGGTGGTGGTGCACACCTTTAATCCCAGCACTTGGGAGCCAGAGGCAGGCAGATCTTTGTGAGTCAAGGCCAGCCTGGTCTACATACCAAATTCCAGGCCAGCTGGGGCTAGAAGGAGACCCTGCCTCAAAAAGACCCCCCCCAAATAAATTAATTAAATAAAAAAATAGACCTAGGCCTATTTCACTTTCTTTCTTGGTCTAGAGAGATGGCTCAGTGGTTAGGAGCAGTGGCTGCTCTTGCAGAGGACTTGGGTTCATTCCCAGCACCCACATGACAGCTAACAATGGCACATAACTCCACTTCCAGAGGATCTGATGCCCTCTTCTGGCCTGTATGGGCATTGTACAACATGGGTGCACTTACACGCATGCTAGCGATACACTCATACACATAAATAATAAAATAATTCTTTTTTTTTGTTCTTTTTGAGACAGGGTGTCCCTTTAGTCCCAGCTGGCCTGGAGCTCACCATGTAGACCAGGATGGCCTTGAATTCACAGAGATCTGCCTGCCTCTGCCTCCCAGTGCTTGGATTAAAGGGATGTGCCACAAGGCCCGCCCTAAAAAAAAGAATTCTTAAAGATAATAGAAGAGCTCCTATCTCTGTTTTCCTAAGGGACGTCAAACTGTCACCTTCATGCTGTAGAATATATACAACACTGATCAACTGTGGGATGAAAAATAATGATTATGTCTTATGGAGCTTTTTTGTTCTTAAGAGTGTGGGTAAGCCAGGCGTGGTGGCCCAAGCCTTTAATCCTAGCACTTGGGAGGCAGAGGCAGGTGGATCTCTGTGAGTTCAAGGCCAGCCTGGTCTACAAAGCGAGTTCCAGGTCAGCTGATACTAAAGGGAAACCCTGTCTCGAAAAGATTAAAAAAAAAAAAGAAAAGAAAGGAAAAGTGTGGGTAGAAGCAGTTAGGAAATCTGTAATTCATTATCTGAGGATGTGCATGCGTACATGCACTGTGGAGGTCAGAGGACAATTTTCAGGAACCAGTTCTCTCCTTATACCATGCAGTCCTGGGGTTTGAACTAAGGTCATCAGGCAGCTAGCACCTTTACCTGCTGAGACATCCGGTGCTATTAAAAATAGTAAGCAGCATGAAATAATAAGGCACTGAAAAAGAAGCATCTAGAACTTTAAAAACCATTAGGTGACGACATATTAATTAAAGTAGAAAAATTAAGCTGGATATTCAAACAGAGCAGAAAGATACATGAAGTATGTCCTTACTCAGTCTTAACCACTCCCATCGGTCCTCCCACTTGTCAATCATTTCTTTTCTTTTTTCCGTCAATTGTAGTAACTTTTCTTTGATCTGTATAAAAAGAAGGACCCCAGATCTTAATAAAATGCAGCACAATCTTTCCCCTTGTTAGGGACTTTGTACAAGAAAATTTATTTTCTAGAGACAACTCTGAAGCTAAGAAGTATCTTTTGTGTCTTGGGAAAGGAGATTTGAAAAGCATGGCTAATGTTCCAGAAGGGATGGGAGTTCTTTTCAAAGCTGCTTTGTGGGCAGGTGGTGAACCCTGTACTGGGCCCCACTGAACTTTGGGGCTCCCTGAAATGATCACACTTACAAAGAGAAGGACGGCAATACTAGCAATGTCCTGGCTTCTCTTTGAAAAAAGACATCTGTTCCTATGAAGAGCACCACATGAAGAATCTGCCATCCTAACCAGAATTTACAACCAGCCACCTAAGAAGGCCAAATGCAATAGAGGGATGTCAACCACAACAGTGCTGATGAAAGAGGTGACAGCGGCTACTTTTACACCTGGGACTCTAAAAAATTAGATCTCTCCAAAAAAATTACTGGCTTTGGTTCTTCAGTTTTATGTAACAGTTATTCTTGGCAGACATAATAGGAGTTTGAAGTATATGTAGTTATAGGTTTGTGAAGCTGCCCCTGTTGCAATAGGTTCTATACTCCAGAACATAACCAACAAAGAATGAAAATACCAGAAAAAAGTTGCAGCTATACTGAACATGTTGACATTTCTCGTTACTTCTTAAAACAGTATGACAGGGCTGGAGAGATGGCCTAGCGGTTAAGAGCGCCGACTGCTCTTACAGAGGACCCGGGTTCGATCCCCAGCACCCACATGGCGGCCGAGAACCGTCTGAAACTCCAATTCCAGGAGAACTCCAGTTCCAGGGGAATCCGAGACCGTCTTCTGACCCCCGCGGCATTGCACGACACGGGTGCACAAACTTGCATGCAGACAGTACATTCATACACATACAGAAATAAATAAAATTAATAAAAAAAAGTTAAACAAACAAACAAACAAAAAAAAAAAAACAGTATGACAACTATGTATGCATCATTTACCTTGTGTTAGGTATTACGTGGGATCCAGAGATGATACAAATTTAAGTACAAATACTTTATTGGGGGGGGTCTTCTTTTTGAGACAGGGTCTCCCTGTAGCTCTGGCTGTCCTGGTACTCACTCTGTAGACCAGGTTGCCCTTGAACTCACAGAGATCTGCCTGCCCCTGCCTCCCAAGTGTTAGGATTAAAGGCGTGCGCCACCATGCCCAGCTACAAATACAAATACTTTTTTTTTTAATTTTATTTATTTATTTATGTGTATGAATGTACTGTCTGCATGTAGGTTTGTGTACCCGTGTTGTGCAGTGGCTCGGAGGTCAGAAGAGTGTGTCAGATTCCCCTGGAACTGGAGTTCTCCTGGGCTGGGGATCGAACCCGGATCCTCTGCAAGAGCAGTCGGCACTCTTAACCGCTAGGCCATCTCTCCAGCCCTACAAATACTTTTTACATAAGGTATTCAACCATCTATGGATTCCGGTATTCAAACAGTCCTGTAACCAATGCCTTGTGGATTTTGCAGGACAATTATATGTATATTTCTCCTCTCTCTCTCCCCCCACTCTCTCTCACACACACACACATGCACGCACGCGCGCGCACGCACACACACACACACACAGAAATCATTTTACATACTAATACAGCTGCATTCATGGCACAGTTCAGAAGCCAAGCAGTACCCTACCTCCTCAGATGCATAGTGCTTTCTTGCCAGCAGGGATTTCCCCAGTTCAATGCAAGTTGTGAAACTGTCATTACGAGCATCAATTTCGGCTTTGATACCTTGATGATTATTCATTAATAGTTCAACAGATGACACATCCCTAAAATTAAACAAATAACATTTCCTTTAAGTCACCAAGCTTTTAGGATGGGTATTGGGGGGGGGGTATGCCTATAATCTCAGCATGGAGGAGGCAAAGGCAGATGGATCTCTGTGAGATGGAGGCCAGCCTGGTCTACATAGAGAGTTTCAGGCCAACTGTGGCTATGGCAGACTCTGTTTTATTTTATTATTATTATTATTATTATTATTTGGTCTTTTCGAGACAGGGTCTCCCTGTAGTCCCAGCTGTCCTGGAACTCAGTCTATAGACCAAGCTGACCTTGAACTCACAAAGATTCGCCTGCCTCTGCCTCCCAGGTGCTAGGATTAAAGGCGTGCGCCACCATGCCCGGCGACCCTGTTTTTAAAAAAAACACAAAACCAACAAAAAACCCCCGGACACCCCCACACAAAAAGATATCAAGCTTTAGAAACACATAATTTGAAGGAAACTGTCTGACAGCCTAATTGGCTGTTTAGGATTGATTCATAGCCAACACTTAGATTGGGTAACAGGGGCAAAAGCACAATGACAGCTTACTTAGCTTTACTGGGATAAAGGCATCTTTCATTTTTGCATCGGAGTAACCCCAAATGGTTGCTAGGTATACACAAGAAGAACACTATGTTTCTGGCCAAATCTGCTCTGAAAAATGCAAGGCGATGCTCCTTAAAGACAGCACATAGGTGTTAAGTACCCTTAGCCATTAGTTGCCAGAGGCTCAAGATGTGTTCCTCAAAGAGCAGCTGAAAGATCCTCACTGACACATGCTGTAATGCCAGCACCTGGGAGCTAAGGGATGAGGACTGAGTGTGAGGCAAGCCTAACTGTACCGAGAGACCTTGTGTCAGCAAAACAAAGCAGAGCAAAGCAGAACAAAACAAAGCACCCTGGTACGGCACTGCCATCCCAGAGGTGGAGGCGGGAGTATCAGGAGTTCAAGACTAGCCTCGGGTACAAGTGAGCACAAGGAATTTGAGCTGCATGAAATGCTCGTTCAAAAATAACTAAACAAGGGGCTGGGCATGGTGGTACACAGCACTAGGGAGGCAGAGGCAAGCAGATCTCTGTGAGTTCAAGGCCAGCCTGATCTACATAGCGAGTTCCAGGCCAGCTGAAGCTACAAGGAGACCTTGTCTCCAAAAAAAAAAAACAAAAAAACCAAGCTAGCTACTTGGCAGGCTGAGGCAGAAGGAATGCAGTTCAATGTCTGTCCAACAATATAAAACAGTGAAACAGTGAGACACTGCCTCACAGAAGGGGACGGAAGCACAGGGAGGAGAGCTCAGTGGTAGTGTGCTTGCTTTGCATACATAAGGCCCCGGTTCAATCCCATCAGAGGACATGTTAGCATAAGCTGGGGGTGGCTTACAAATCAAAGATTGGTTACACCATCAAACCGTCTCATGGATCAAAATCTATTGAACCTGGCCAGGGACACTACTGCTTCTTAAACATAAGCAATGCTAACAAGCATTTAATTTACTACGGCACAGCTTCTCGGTTCCAGCAGGAGCTCCAGGAGTGAACTGATGCTTAAACACCTACTTTTATTCATCTGTTAAACTTCACTGTTTTGAATAAAACAAAACTAAAGAGAAGACACTTCATAGACACAGGCAGAAAGGCCTTGGTGAGTGTGTGACACGGGGGGGGGGGGAGTAGAGCCTAGGAGAGCTGACAGCACAGGCTCCTCGTTTCTTAGCATGTGTGGTAGTCAAGTAGAACAGTGGAAGCCACTCCTCAGTGTCTACACCCCAGTGTCTACACCCCAGTGTCTACACCCCAGAGCCAGGAGTGTTACCTTGGTTTCTCCTGGGCTTCGATTTGCCTGATGACATCTTCCATCCAGAGCATGAGGTCACGCACCATACTGAAGAAGCGGAACTTGTCTCCTGTGTCCACCAGCCGCACCCTGCGACCCTCACAAGCATCTAGCAGGGACTTCCAGGCTTCCAGGACCTCATTCTCACGCTTCTGGATGTCGTCGGCCTTGTCCCCTGCGTAGGCTGCTTGGAGGCGTGCTGCATCCTCCTGCAGCTGCCTCACCTGCAAACCACAGGAGACGGGCCAGGTCTGAGCGGCAGCCCTCCCTTCTTGCTCGGTCCATCATCAGCTTTTTTTTTTTTCTCTAAACTTTTTTTTTTAATTTTATTTATTTTTTATGTGTATGAATGTAGTGTCTGCATGTAGGTCTGTACCCATGTCGTGCAATGCTGCGGAAGTCAGAAGAGGGCATTGGATTCCCCTGGAACTGGAGTTAAAGATGGTTCTTAGCCGCCATGTGGGTGCTGGGGATCGAACCTGGGTCCTCTGCAAGTGCAGTCGGTGCTCTTAACCGCTAGGCCATCTCTCCAGCCCCATCATTCCATCTTCTTACCTGCTGGTTTGCTTACATAGTAATGGAGCATAGGCTGAGGGGCCTCCTTGACAAACTACTGCTTGAGCCAAATCACAATAATACAAATTTTCTACAAACCTACTGAACTACATTAACTTTTGTTCAAATAGTAAAACAAATGAAATACCATAGGATCACTGAGGACAGCTAAAGAAAGGTATCGCAGAGGCAGCCTGGGATATGAAGACAGTATGAGTGGGGATATATCGAGATACACTTCACAAAGAAATATCTGGGTATGGTGGAACATACCAATAACTTGGGAGGGTAGAGGCAGGGGGATAGGAATCCAAGGTCAGTTTCAAGCCAGCTTAGGCTATGTGAGAACCTGTCTTAATAAAAGGGGGGGGGGGCGCAAGCTGGGTGTGGTGGTGCACACCTTTAATCCCAGCACTCGGGAGGCAGAGGCAGGCGGATCTTTGTGAGTTCAAGGCCAGCCTGGTCTACAGAGTGAGTTTCAGGACAGCTGGGGCTACAGGGAGACCTGTCTCAAAAAGACCAAAAGGGGAAAAAAAGGGGTGGGGTGGGGGGGAGGAGATGTCTCAGCAGGTAAAGGTATTTGCCAAACAAGTCTGGCAACCTGAGTTTGATCACTGGAACTCAAAGGGGGAAAGAGGGAACCAATATCAACTGTGGCCTAGACACTGACCCCATGTGTCTTGCACACATAAAAAAAATGTAGATTGTACTTTTTGTGCAAAAAGGGTGAAAGAGAATAGATTATCACTTTGGGTGAGGGAGGGGAATTGTCTTATAAGCAAAACTAGTGGCTATTTTAGATGTAAGTGTACATATTAGGTTTTATAGTACTTAATATATTAGCATATTAATGTTATACATGAAGACAAATGTCTAATAGACATACAGAGGAATGAATACTCAATCACTATCTGGTGATCTGTATGATCAAAGTCTACAGACAATAGTCCTGGATAGTAACAACTTTTGGATATTTGTGGTGGGAGTATTTGGAAAAATATCATGTAGGGAGTTGTCCAGGGATAGTGTTAAATTCAATGCTAAGGTCTAGAAGAAGCATGAATTACTGATATGCATGAACCTTAAGTGGTGGTAAGAAAATTAAGTTTCAGGGCTGGAGAGATGGCCTAGCGGTTAAGAGCGCCGACCGCTCTTACAGAGGACCCGGGTTCGATCCCCAGCACCCACATGGCGGCCGAGAACCGTCTGAGGCTCCAATTCTAGGAGAACTCCAGTTCCAGGGGAATCTGATGCCCTCTTCTGACCTCCGCGGCATTGCACGACACAGGTGCACAGACTTGCATGCAGACAGTACATTCATACACATACAGAAATAAATAAAAAAAAAAAAAAATTAAAAAAAAAAAAAAGAAAATTAAGTTTCAGAAAAAGATGCAAATAAAAACCCATGGGATTTGGTTTCTATGGTGATTTGGTTTCCATATCCTAAGGTACTATGGGAGATATTCTCTAATACTGAGTTATATCTAAGGTGTGACATTCCAATTATCATCAAGTTTGTAGGAAATTATTTAAAAACCTAATTTCTCAAAAACCTTTTCTTGTGCCTCTGGTTATTTTTAACAGGCTCTTACAATACAGAGATGAAAAAGGTTAAAGCAATAAAAATTCACACAAAAAATTAACCACTGCTTTGGCCACTGTCATGTGTTGATTCCTCCCATCCTACCGTTCTGCTGTCATGCAGAACAGAAACAGTGGCAGGTCAAGCTGGCACAAGAGAACAGAGCCAAGCAGGACTGGGACCTGTGCCCAGGGCCTCTGCTTGCACATGGATTCCGGTCAAGGCTTGACGGAGGACCAATGTGATTTCGCAGCTTACACAGTGGGTATGGTGAGGCGGGAGGACGCTGGCAGACTCCTAGAGCTCTGTTCCTGTCCTGTGTGTTACTGGAGCCTCGCTGTTCTTATGCGGTAATGGGAAAAACAGGAAGAGACTCATCATTTCTCAACTTTACTGTAGTTCTAAAAGTAAATGTTTTATAAATGCAGAGGGAAGACATGCTGCTTCTAATATGTTTTCCAACTGTCTCTAGGCATCTCAAAAGTTTCTCTAAGCCTTTGTTATGTAACAATACCTGGGGAACATTTACAGACTTCTTATATGGCCTATTTTGGGGAGGGGGAAATTGTTTTGGTTTTTTTGAGACAAAAAAATCTATTGTATAGCCTTGGCTGGCTTCAAACTCAGGAAAAATCTGCCTGCTTCTCTGTCTTCTGAGTGCTAGAATTAAAGGTATGCACCACCATCCCCAGCATGGCATCAGGAAATAGAAGTTTAGAGAAGAAAATTAGCTCACAGCCACAGAAAGTAATGAGAATTAAGAACGTGGTAAGTCAGAAGACAAAGGCAGTCAAAGGGATCTCTCTATAGAACAAACACAAAGTATAAACATCAAGTGAGGCTGATGAACTCAAGTGAATCTGCCACAGCCAAACCTGGGCCTTTAAATGCATGCATGCACGTATGTATGTATGTATGCATGCAGAATAGCTTTAGGGTCAACTTGACATACCTGGGTTGAGGGAGCCTCAATTGGGGAACTGCTTCCATTGGACTGACCTGTGGCCATGTCTGTGGGGAATTTTCTTGATTGTTGGGTGAATTGGGAGGGCCCAGCACACTGTGGGTGATGCCACCCCTGGGCAGGTTGTTGTGTATTGTATACGAAAGCAGGCTGAGCTGGGTGTTGTGGCTCAAGCATTTAATCCCAGCACTTGGGAGGCAGAGGCAGGCAGATCTCTCTGAGTTCAAGGCCAGCCTGGTCTATATAGCAAGTTCCAGGATAGCTCAGGCTACAGGAGACCCTGTTTAAAAAAGACCCCCTGCCCCCCCCCCCCCAAAAAAAAGAAAGAAAGCAGTCTGAGCATTGGCCAGGGGAACAAGCCAGTGAGCAGTGTTCCTCCATGGCTTATGCTTTAGCTCTCCTGCCTCTAGGTTCCCACCCTGAGTTCCTACTTTGGGCTCTCTAAGTGATGAACTATGTGACCCAGGAGATGTAGAATTAACCTTTTTCTCCCCAAGTTGGTATTGGTCAGAGTGTTTTGTCACAGCAATTGAAAACAAATTAGAACAGTATGTATGTATGGATGTATGTATGTACATATGTATATGTCTTTTTGTAAATATTTCTCGGAAAACACACCTTGCCCCTCTCTTCTCCTTTCCCACTGTCTGCAGCTGCTGTATGCTGAGACAGAATAACTGCATCTATATCCAATTGAGACTGTATATCACACAAAGTCCAAACTATCTATAAGCTGCTGTTGGACAGAAAATGTTTGCTGACTCCGAAAATAATCAATATGCTCTTAATGGACAAGAAGAAAACTCCTGATTTACTCAGAGATAAAAAAAATTCTAGGGGTTCTTCTATAAAGAATAGAAAGTTTAGAAGGAGAAAAAAACAATTTACTTTTCAACTGTAAGATGTGAGGCTGATCGGGAAACTAGAGATTAGAAAGCAAACTAGAGAAAGAGCATACTAGGTTCTTGCTGTCACATTGTAATTATGCTGTCAAAACATCCTTTAAGCAAAGTCTTTGTGTTAGCCACTTAAAATGCCAGGAGGAAAAAAGACCAGTTATGTTAAAATGTTAGAATCTAGTTCTCTACTAGAAAGGATCATGAAAGGAGATGAAGACAGTAATGGAGCATATGTGACAAGAAAGCAGAAAGGGGAGTGGAAGCACAGGGCACACACAGGAAGAGCAGTGGAGAGAGTGAACAGGACAGAACGCCATGACACCTATGCATGAAAATGCCATGACAGCCATCACTTTTGTTTGCTAACCTAAAAAATTAAGAAAAAAGAAATCAGTGCAGAAAAATAAATCTATATAATCATTTAAAAAGACAAAACAGGGGCTGGAGAGATGGCTCAGCAGTTAAGAGCACTGGCTGCTCTTGATTAGAAACATATTCGATTCCCAGCACCCATATGGCAGCTAACAACCCCCTATAATGCTAGTCCCAAGGGATCTGATACCCTCTTCTGACCTCTGTGGGCATTGCATGACACAGGTGCTCTAACACACATGCAGACAAATACATTCATACACATAAAATAAAAATAAATAAAAAATTTAAAATAAATAAATAAACAATCAAAAGCAAGCAGCTAATAGACGTAGCTCAATGGTTAAGTACACTTGCTGCTCTTACAGAAGATCAGAACTCAGTTCCCAACACTCATGCCTGGTAGCTTCTAGCTGTCTGTCGTGCCAGCTCCAGGAGATGTGACAACCTCTTCTAGAGTCTCAGTGGGCACTTGCACACAGGTGCACATGTATACACAGACATAAAAATAAATAGTAACATCTGGGCAACAAGCTTTTAATCTCAGCACTTGGGAGGCAGAGGCAGGCAGGTGGATCTCTGTGAGTTCAAGGCCAGCCTGGTCTACAAAGTAAGTTCCAGGCCAGCTGGAGCTACAGGGAGACCCTGTCTCAAAAAAAAAAAAAAAAAAAAAATTAGCAAAACAAAACCCAGCAATTAGGATTTCTCTATTTGGATGGTGATGCCAAATAATAGGTTCGCTGCTTTTAAAATATCCTGATGGATATGGTGCCAACAGGACTCTTAACTGAAGCCACAACTTGTCAAATGCTTAAAAATACATTTAATTTTTTTGTTTGGGGGGGGTTGTCCTTTTTTTTTTTTTTTCTTTTGGAGACGGGGTCTCCCTGTAGCCCCAGGTGTCCTGGAACTCACTATGTAGAGTAGGCTGGCCTTGAACACACAGAGCTCTGCCTGACTCTGCCTCCCAAGTGCTGGGATTACAACAGGCATGATCCACCACACCTGGCTCATCTATCTAATTTAACCACTGGCATGGTCATCTAACAACATTCATAAATGTGACAAACTCAGAGCTGTACAGACTGAAAAGAAAAGTTCTCCCAAGCGGAGCACTGTGTATGTGCTCATGTATTTAATTTAGGCACATGTTGAGGAGCTAAGAGACGGAGAGATGTTCAAAATGCACAAAGACGCTCTGCAGAGAACTCCCTTACCTTGGGCAGTTCCCACCCACCTGAGTGCCCAGAGCCTGGATGTCATGTTCAAAGGTAGTGTGCATTCTCTGCAAGGTCTCCACAGTGTTCTGATCTCTTCCAAGCTCCTCAGGGAGTTTCTTGTGTTTGTCCTGGATGCGGCCAAAGATCTCCTTGGCATCATGGTAAAACTTATGTAGTTCATAGGAAGCAGCGAGAATCTGTGTTCTCGTGTCAATGAGCTCCAGGAGGTCAGCCCAGGCTTCATTGAGACCATCTTTCCACTCAGCAATGGTGGCGGCATCTGAATGTCCAGAGTTGATGAGGTCATCTGCCATATGATTGACTGTATCCACACGCTCCTGACCAATGTTTCCTGTGTCTCGAGCAAATTCCCGGAATCGTTCTTGTAGCATCTGAAATGGGAATGTGCATACAGAAATCACTGAGACCATTGTGAAGATTTTATACTTTTGTTACATGAATGCCATTTAG
Organism: Rhizomys pruinosus; assembly: GCA_009823505.1. Taxonomy (NCBI): domain Eukaryota; kingdom Metazoa; phylum Chordata; class Mammalia; order Rodentia; family Spalacidae; genus Rhizomys; species Rhizomys pruinosus. The sequence goes on from VZQC01014711.1 coordinate 1,713,467, forward strand.
AAAGAAACTGTTGCTAAGTGGGAGGCAACAAGTAACATGCAAGATTTAAGAACCACAGATCTTTACTCTAAAACCTCCAGATCTCCTTGCTCACTATACTGGTTCTATTTCCTGGAATTAGGGAAGAAGTGGGCACAGAGGTAAGCCAAGCTAAGTTAAAGTCACCTGACAAAGAACCAAGTTGAAACAAACTGAAATTAGTCTAAGTAAAGTATCTTTATCTGCGCACAGCCTAGGAATGCAAAGGCCTTCCATCCCACCACTCTGCCCAAAGTACTTGCCGTGACGTGCTCGTAGTCTTGTCCCAGTTCATGGGACCCTGCGACCACTTCCCTTTCAGCAATCCACTGCTCCAGGTCGTCCACCTCCCTGTTGAGTTGGAATAACCTGTGCCTTTCGTCAAGCTTCCCTCTCCTTTCTTCAGCAAGGTCCTTCAGGCCAGCATACAGTTTATCCACTTTGGACTGTCGCATGCTAATGCGCTCACTGCAAAAGAGTGGGAACTGTGAGGAAAGGACCTTAAATGTCAACTTTCTTCAGAAGAAAAACAAGTAAGTGGAGTAATGTAAAAGGATGTTACATCAAATTTCTCCAAGAAAACTTCTCAACCTATTTAGTTTGAAAAGTAAAATTCTGAAATCTGACTTCAATTTCAATAGAGGAGTCAATATGGAAACCAGACATCATAATTAAGGCCCAAGGCCATCATGAATATAAAGATCAGGCAGAGGGACCCTAACTGCGCTTGCTGGCTTTGCAGTCAGGATCTTCTTTGCTAATAAAGGGTTAATGGCAAATGTTGGAGCGGCCTTCCACTGTCAGCACTGCACTGGCAGAGGGACAAATGATTCGCCCCATCTGTCACACACTGTCCTAAGCCTTTTTGGGCTGTGGTGCTTCTTGTCCAGCACAGCTGGCTCCGGATGCTCCTGCTTCCAGAGTCCTGAGGGCATAATCAGGAGACTCAATTCCCCACTTCCTTCAATTTCCCACCATAATTTCCCATCTCATAATGGAGATCAGGGACAATTGCTGATGGCCTGTTCCCAGAGAACAAGAAAGTTACTTTCTTGAGAAGCAGATGCTGAGCACCTTAAGGACTCCGTATAACCTCAAAGTCGTTTGGTCTCACCTTTCCCAACCTACCTTGCCTTGGATAAACACACAAGCCAATTCCTTTCCTTTCTGAGGAACTTCCTACATAGTGTAATCAGTCCATATCCTCACTTGTGCTTTCTTTCTGGTGTTGTAAGCTTTCAGCAGTTAGGAGGTGCTGCTTTGTTTTTCCTGAGAACCCTGTTATTTCACAGTTCCAGGTATTCTTATCTACTAGTCCTCTTAAAACAAAACACCACTTTCCTAAACTGGATGACTTTTTCAATACAAGGATAAGTATTTCAGTTACCTGTATCTGTAAGTCAACATGTACTTCTGACTCATAACACTAATCATCTTCCAATCAGCTGTTGGCTAACATGAAATATTTAATGTACAAGATCAACTTCTGAATATAAAGTTGTGGGCCAATTTAGGATTGTTTCCCAATGACCTACTTTACCACTAATGTATGATGAATGTTGCCACTTTCTTTCGGGACAAGTTTGTAAGAGACTCCCTAAGGACTTAACAGCCTGGTTGGCCTCATTCTTAAAGTGTTCATGTACCTTTCAGGATGGCTGTCGGCCACCAGGGCCCGGCTGGTCTTGGAGAGCTGGTGTACTGTCTCTGCATAGTCCTCGACAGCTTGTTCCAAAATCTGGTGCTTTTTCAACATGGAGACAGCACTCTGCTCATCCTGCAAAGAGGGAGACTGTCAGGATCATTGCCATACACATACTGGCTGGGGCAACAAACTAACAGACTGCATACTAGGATAAGAGGAAGGGTCATGAGAAAGAAAAACGGCAGGGTGATATGGCCATGAACACAGACAGCATGTTTGGCAGCATCACCATGGATTACGAGAGGCCTCTGGAAAGAGGAACATGAAGATGTAGAGTGACCACGGCTTCTCTAACATAGAGTTAAACTCAGGCAAGCCTAGTATACTTGGCTAGTTGAAACTCCCTGCCTGTTAAGTGTGTACATGATAACCTTTTAAAACCCTAAAATACTTTGTTTTTTTTCTTTTTGAGACAGGGTCTCCCTGTAGTTCCAGCTGGCCTGGAACTCACTGTGTAGACCAGGCTGTCCTTGAACTCATAGAGATCCACCTGCCTGCCTCGACCTCCTAAGTGCTGGGATTAAAGGCGTACACCAACCATGCCCAGCTAAAACCCTAAAATATTTTTAAGTGGTCTCAATATTATTTTGTACATTGTAAAGCTTAGGTAATCCTATAAATGGTTCTCAAAACTTCTGTTAAAGAAGTAAAACATAGACAGCTAGGCATAGTGGCAACAACTTATAATCTACCAGAAAGGAGGCTAAGGCAAGAAGATTAAGAGTTTGAGGCCAGCCTGGTCTACATAATAAGACCGTACCAGAATTCAGACAAGAAAACATTATGCCAAGGGTAAGAGCAGCCAGCAGCCAGATTGTAAATACCTTTGTATACCTCTCAATATCTTTAATTTTTAAAAATAGCTTATTTTTACTATTTTTAATTTTTTATTTTATTTTATTTATGTGTATGAATGTACTGTCTGCATGTAGGTTTGTGCACCCGTGTCATGCAATGCCGAGGAGGTCAGAAGAGGGTGTTGGATTCCCCTGGAACTGGAGTTCTCCTGGAATTGGAGACGGTTCTCGGCCGCCATGTGGGTGCTGGGGATCGAACCCGGGTCCTCTGCAAGAGCAGTCGGCGCTCTTAACCACTAGGCCATCTCACCAGCCCATTATTTTTATTTTTAAGTATTTGAGTGTATTACCTGCATGTATGTAAGTACTCCTTATTGTGCAATGCTTTGAAGGCATTAGATTCCCCTGAAACTGGAGTTAGAGATGGTTGTTAGCCACCATGTGGGTGCTGGGAATCAAACCTAGGTCCTTTGCAAGAGTGGCCGGTGCTCTTAACTGCTGAGCCATTTCTCCAGTCCCTACTTCTCAATATCTTAAGGCAGCAGGTGACATGTGTTATAAAGACAGCTACCAGCAAAGAACAAACTCAGACTGAGGAGACTCCTCTGGGGCATGCCCCCTGTCCTCTCATGGGGGAGGGGAGAGACTCCTCTGGGGCATACCCCCTGTCCTCTCATGGGGGAGGGGAGTGGTGGGAACCTCTTCTCACCTTGGCCTTCTCCTCAGACATCATGTACAGTTCCTGCTCACTCATCCACGCCTCAGCTTCAGCTGCATCAAAATAGTACTGCTGGGCCTTGTGGGCCTCCTCCAGCCGCCTATGGCGCTTCTCAGTCTCCTCGATGAGGAGCCCCCACAGCTGCTTCAGGTCTGCCAACCTCTGTCGGATGGCCTCAGCATTAAGGCTGCTACTGTCAGTGATGATGTTTTGGCTTCTCTCAAAGATGTCATCAATGCGAGGTTGGTGTCCCTGGATTTCTTTCTGGAGGGTCTATGGAGAAGAAGAAAAGGCAGTTAAATGGTCACAGCCTGGTCTTATTTCATTATAGATCAGTAGAACTCACAAACCTTCAAAGCTCTTACATTTCCTCTGCCCTGTAATACAGATCAATTATTTATCAGACACAGCTAGCCCAAGCAGAAATGCTTACCTGATTTTTCTTTATTAAGAGCTGTACAGTTTGAAGGTTATGCCCATGATCTGTGGAAGTTGCCAAAGGCATCCTTTCGCCAACCCACAACTGGAAATAAATCAAAGTAAGCAGTGGTCAGAACCATGCAGAAGAACAAGTAAATGGGACATAAAAGAGCACAAGGGAGGGAAGGGGACACAGCTTCAGAAGGAAAGTGTGTCCCATCTTTCTTCAATGGGCTGCACGAGACACAGATTCTTCCTCCTGGTTATTGGAAGGGGTTGTCTTCCAAATTTCACTTCATCCTCAGTCTTGGGATCACTGTGGGCCGTACTGGTTAGAACCCTCCTCTAGTAGCATTAAAATCTATCTCTAGAATACTAGCAAGAACATGGTGTTGCATTTGTGGTAAGGGAGGAACTGCTAGAACCATGGGAGAATGAGCTACAAGGGCTCAATTCCCTGACATGGCCCAGGGTAGGTGCAGCAGAGAAGCAAGCACGGGCTTCAAGCTAGAGAAGGTCTACTCACAATCTCATCCTCTACATCCCTGTTGAACTGATGGATCTCCTTAGAGGCCAACAAATTATGCTTCCTTTCATTCAAAGGCTCGAGAAGCTCCATGAACTTGGTCTGCACGGTGAGGCGCTTGCTGTCCACCTCGTCAGTGCTCTTCCCCTCCTGACTCAGTGCCTGGGCTTGGCTCTGGAGCTCTTCAATTTCCTTCTTCCGCACTTCCATTTGATTCTCCAGCATCTGAGGGAACAAGACGGCATCAGAGCCAGAGGACTCACAGAGGATCTGATGAAGTGTGTGCTTGGGGCACTCGCCAAAGTGGAAGACTGAACTGAATAGACTCACACAGTAGAGAGTTCAAGAACTGGCTTTAAGATTGATCAGCCTCATAGCACTCTTAACTCATCAGCTAATGTTTAAAACATCCATTTCTAGAACTTTAAAAGATTAATTTAAAAAGGGAAAAGACATAAACTAATTCCATGAAAAAAAAATCCATCTGCCTACCCAGAAGCCAGTTTCTCTATCGAAAAGAAGTACACTCTTTAAGGCTTCAGTTCTTCAGAGAAGAAAATTAAGTTATCCTCATTTGTTCAATCAGGACTATGCTTGATAATCAGTGAACAAATTCTAGCCATTCACTATTTGAAGAAAATGCACAAAAGTGCTTCACACAGGAACTATCACACTGGGAAGACCAAACACTGACGGCTTAGAGACCAGGGAACCTGGATCCACAGACTAAGTCCTTTCTCAGGAAGAGGAGGAGGCAAGTAGCTGTAACTGAACACCATTTGTTTAAATTCTTTAATATACAATAACTCCAACAGCAAAGTAATCAACCATTTATAGCAAAAGGAATGATGAATGTCCCTTTGATGAAGAAGCCAGCCTCAGCATTTAGCCAAGACTGTCTAAGGACAATTGTTGGGTCCAGGACATGGTCACATATGGAAAAAGCTAGCAGACAGCCTTGAAAGGTTCACCACAAACATAGCTTTAAAACATAAACTACAGTGCTTCTGTGCATGTATGCACATCCAGAAGACATCCTGGGTGTGGTCCTCAGGAATGCCATCTCCCTCCTTTGAGAAAAGTCTCATTGGCCTGGAGCTGAACAATTAAGCTAGACTAGTTGGCCTCCTCCTGTTTCTATCTACCCAGCACTGAGATTACAAGAGCATGCTGTCATTTCTAGCGTTTTTACATGGGTTCTGCAGTTCTATACAACTCAGGTCCTCATATTTTGGTCTTTTGAGACAGAGACCTCTTCCTGCAGCCCCAGCTGTCCTGGAACTCACTATGTAGACCAGGCTGGCCTTGAACTGACAGACCACTGATATACTTTGAATGCAATTTTTTCCTCATTGATTCAAGGTAAATTCATCTACCCTCAGAGTCATCTCACAACATCTACAAAGTACACAGTGAACAATTCAGAAAATCATTGCTTATTTGAGACGCTATACAGCAAAGGGAAATATGATTGTTTTTATTTGCATAGAATGAAGAATTGAATGAGATGAATGCTACTCAACTACTGAATGATGATAATACTTACTTTTTTTTCAATTTTTATTTATTTTTGTATGTGTATGAATGTACTGTCTGCATGTAGGTTTGTTTTGTGCACCTTTGTCATACAATGCTGTGGAGGTCAGAAGAGGGCATCAGACTCCCCTGGAACTGGAGTTAAAGACAGTTCTCAGCTGCCATGTTGGTGCTGGGGGTTGAAACCCGGTCTTCTGCAAGAGTAGTCGACGCTCTTAACTGCTAGGCCATTTCTCCAGCCCTGATAATACTTATTAACAAAATGTGTGTAAAAAAAAAAAAAAAAAAGCATTCCTATACAAGGGACACTCAACATCTTGACTGTCTTTTGAGCTGACTCTGGAAATACCTTATACCTTATGTTGCTTGCTGTCAGGGAAAACACATCTCTGGGTACTAAAATCCCTTCATAGAGAAGATAGATGGCTGAAACTCAGGGGGAGGTGAAGAGGGATGATGAAGATGAAAACTGTCAAACAGATACACACTATACAGCTGCCCCACCCACTTGCCTGCTGCTTTTTCAGCAGAATATTGACGCTGGTAAGGTCTTTGCCATAGTCATCAGACTGAATCTGACTCTCCAGGCCATGCAGCCATTTGTCTAGATCTGCACAGCTTTGGGTGAAAAGTTCTGCCTTGTTTGCATCAAAGAGCCGCTGGGCCTTGGTCTGAGTGGTGGATTCAAGGACTTCCCACATTTTATGTAATCCGGTGAGTTTCTCCTTCACCACAGCTTCAGTCTCCGGCTTTTCTGAAATGAGCTGCATTCCTTCCTGGAGAACACAAGTCAGTGAGGTTAAAAGTAAATACAGTTTGTAAGAGAATAAATGTCAGTGTTAAAAAATAAACAAACAAACAAACACCAATATTAAGACAGTTGATCTGTGATTTACCCATTCATTTTATACGCACATTCATCCATGAAGTTGATACACAATAAAATCCACAATGACCTTTTTAGTGTACTGTATGATTCTGGAGATTTAAGCAGTCGGTCCTGCAAGCTTTAATAGTTTCAATCAGGGCAATGAGATAGTTAATGCCAATGAGCTACAATTTTATTCGCTAAAGACCATACATAACACATTATTTTAACCCTTAGAGCCTGACTCAACAGTAAACGGAAAACAGGGCGAGGAACACACACTGCTGCTACATAGCACAGAATCTCAATATTATACACCATAAGCATTTATCACACTGTGGAGTGTATAGTAATTCAACAAAGAAACTAGGGAAGATTTAAAATAGATAGTATTTTAAAATTCTGTGCAATGATATTTGATAAAGATGGCAATGAAGCAAAAGAGGTAACATGACTAGTGCAATGTGGATGTAAGAGAACTCATTGACCTGCAGCAGCAGAGGAGACGTCTAACACAGACCAAATGGCTAGCATTCACCATAAGATAAACCAAGCACTCTGTGCTGCTTGGCTGGGTTCCTGCTTTCCTCCCTCTGGTAGACTGAGGTTAGAATTGGAAAGAGAATTGGGACTGCTATCAGCTACGTAACTTTGTAGTAGGTGACGGAAGGCTCCAAGATGTACCCTAAATAAAAGGAACTCATTTCCTCTCCTGCTTTTCATCCAAGCTTTTTCCCCTTACCATGGCCATGATGTAGAAACAGGGCTGTATGTTTCAGCAATCATTTAACCCACCTTCTCAATTTTGTCAAGCCATTCTTTGTTGGATGCAAGCTCTGCCATAAATGCTTGATGTTTTAACCATTTACTGTGCAGATTTCTGGCCTCATCATAAGACATGTCCTGGGCTGTAAGCATCTTCTCATTGATCCAGAGAGACAGCTGGGAAGAAACACCAAAAAGGTTTTGAGAAACTGGCATCACATTTCTCTACCTGGAAAGGATTGTTATTTGTCATGTTGCATGTTTTCATCTCAACAGACAACCAAATATTTAATTTTGCAGCTCTGACCCCTCATGACAGGCATGCAATATAAAGAACTTACATCTGAATTTGATCCAAACCATGTACCTAACATTAAAACTAAAGGAAAAAAGCTCTTGAGTCTACTTTCTTTTGGGGGGGGGGCATTTAGGTTGTTTCCATTTATTTACCACTATGAAGAGAGCAGCAACAAACATAGATGTACGGTTATCCTTACAGTATGATGAGTCCTTCGAATACATGCCAAGGAGTGATATAACTGGGTCATATGGTAGGTTTTTAGTTTGGGGGGTTCCCCACACTGCCTTCCATAGTGTCTGCACTAGTCTGCATTTCTACCAATAGTGAATGAGTGTTCCCCTTTCTTCACACCCTTGCCAGCATCTTGTGTCTTTCATTCTCTTTGTTTTTTTTTTTAAATTTTATTTATTTTCTTTTTTTTCACATAAATTTATTATTTTTTTAACAAATCTAGACCTGTGTTCCCACCCATTCCCCCACCCTGCCAGAGCTCATGCATTCTGCCAAACATGCTTTTCATCTCTTTCTCAGTCTTTCTCAATATTCTCCATGAAGAAGTTGACTGTTTTGAGCAGAAGTTCACTGTTTCAGTCAGTTCTTTGATGCAGTCCTTTCTGTTGTTGTTCTTGTTGTTGTTGTTTCCAATATGCATCACGGCCAACTGCTTTGGACAAAAGCTCAGGGGGCCCAACACAAGAAATACTTACAACTAGGTAATTGGCACTAGCATCCACAGATGAGGGATACCATTCGTCGTTTTTTTCTGGGACTGTGTTACTTCACTCGGCATGATGTCCTCTAGCTCCAGCCATTTTCCTGCAAAGCTCGTGATGTCGTCTTTCTTTACTGCTGCATAGAACTCCATTGTGTAGATGTACCACATTTTCTCTATCCACTCATCAGTTGAGGGGCATTTGGGTTGGTTCCAGCTCCTCACTATTGTGAAGAGAGCTTAAATGAACATTGCCGTGCACGTATCTCTGCGGTGGGGTGAGTCTTGAGGGTACATGCCCAGGAGTGGTATGGCTGGGTCGGGTGGCAAGTTCATTCCAAGTCTTCCAAGGGTTCTCCACACTGCTTTCCGTAGTGGCTGAGTTTACATTCCCACCAGCAGTGGATGAGTGTTCCCCTTTCCCCACAACCTCTCCAGCACTTGGGATCATTTGTTTTCTTGATCCTAGCCAGGCTTATTGGAGTAAGATGATATCTTAAAGTGGTTTTGATTTGCATTTCCTTAATGATTAGTGATGTTGAACACTTCTTAAGGTGTTTCTCAGCCATATCTCCTCACTTGTGAAGTCTCTGTTCAGTTCTTTGCTCCATCTATTGAGTGGGTCATTTGTTTTCTTTTTTTCTTTGTTTTTTGAGTAGTTTATATATTCTGGAAATCAATGCTTTGTCAGATGTATCTGTGGTGAAGGTTTCCTCCCACTCTGGGATTTCTCTTCACTTCCTTGATTGTTTCTTTTGATGTACAGAAGCTTTTGAGTTTAATGAGGTCCCATTTGTCAATTGTCGACCTTAATTCTTGTGTAGCTGCTGTCTGATTTAGGAAGTCTTTTCCTACGCCTATGTCTTGTAGTCTCTGCCAACTTTTTCTTCTATCACCTTCAGATTTTGGGGTTTCACGTTGAGGTCTTTGATCCATCTGGAGTTCACTTTTGTACAGGGCGAGAGGTAGGGGTTTAATTTCATTCTTCTACAAGTGGTGATCCAGTTTTGCCAACACCACTTGCTGAAGATGCTGTCTTTTCTCCATTGTGGCTTCTTGGCCCCCTTGTCAAATATAAGATGGCTGAAATTGTATGTGCTCAGGTTTGGATCTTCGGTTTTGTTCCATTGGTCAACAGGTCTGTTTTTGTGCCAGTACCAGGCTGTTTTTATGACTATAGCCCTGTAGTATAATTTGAAGTCTGATATAGAGATCACCCCTGTGTAGCTCTTTTCGCTCAGGGTGGTTTTGGCTATTCGGGGTCTTTTGTTTTTCCAAGGCTGTGAAGAAACTCTTGGGGATTTTGATTGGAATTGCATTAAATCTATACAAGAGTTTGGGTAGAATGGACATTTTTACAATGCTAATTTTCCCAATCCATGAGCATGGGAGGTTTTTCCATCTTCTGATGTCTTCTTCAATTTCTTTCTTTAAAGGTTTAAAATTTTTGTTGTAGAGGTCTTTGGTGTCTTTGGTTAGGTTTGTTCCTAGGTATTTTGTTGTTTTTGAGGCTATTGTGAGTGGGAAGGTCTCTTTGAATTCTTTCTCCAGTTGCTTGTTCTTGGTGTAAAGAAAGGCCATTGATTTTTTAAGGTTAATTTTGTATCCTGCCACTTTGCTGAAGCTGTTAATTGTTTCTAGGAGTTTTCTGGTGGAGTTTTTATCATCCCTCAAGTAAACAATCATATCATCAGCAAATAGGGATAACTTGACTTCTTCTTTTCCAATTAGTACTCCTTTAATTTCCTTTTCTTGCCTTATTGCTCTAGCAAGTGTTTCAAGCACTGTATTGAAGAGGAGTGGTGACGGGGGCAGCCTTGCCAAGTTCCTACCTTTAAAGTGAAAGTTTCTGCCATTTCCCCATTTAGGATGATATTGGCTGTGGGTTTCCTGTATATGGCTTTGATTACATTGAGGAATGATCCCTCCAATCCAATTTCTTCTAGGACTTTAAGCATGAAGGAATGCTGGATTTTGTCAAAGGTTTTTTCAGCATCAATTGAGATGATGGTGTGGTTTTTGTCTTTGATTCCGTTTATGTGTTTGATGATGTTTATTGATTTTTGTATGTTGAACCATCCCTGCCTCTCTGTTATGAATCCAACTTGGTCATGATGGATGATCTTTTTGATGTGGGTCTGTATGCGATTTGCCAGTATCCTGTTTAGAATTTTGGCATCTGTGTTCATTAGGGAGATGGGTCTATAATTCTCCTTTTTAGTTGTATCTTTGCCTGGTTTTGGTTGAGTCTACTTTCAAACTGAAGCAGTATTCAGTTAGCTTTCCCTGCCTGAAATCAATTCTGTGTGTTGAGGCCACAAGGTCTCTTTTCTTCTCTTCCAAATACCTGTGTCAACTATAACATATCAATCATAATTGACTGTCATTTAATTAGTTTGTCAATTTTATATTTTTAGTCCTGTTAAAAAATCCACTTCTCTATCTACTGCCTTGCCCTTTTACATGTCTGGGAATGTAGAAAGTATCAACGACTTGCTCACTGTGGAGTAAGGTTACCCTTTCATTATTTTCTTCAGGTCTCAATTACCTTCACTTCTTTTTCTATAGTCTCCAGTTCTCTACAGAGCTATCAATCCAAACGAAGAACACGCCACAGGCTGGGATTCTGAGACCTAATGTTTCTACTTGAAAAGTGAATTCTTAAAAGCCACACAAAGCTTGCCAGCCACTTAAGACAGAAGCAAATAAGAGGCTTGGAATGAGAGTTGGAAGCACCAGGCCCTGACCCAGGTCTTCTGCAGGCCTTCATCCCAAGCCAGCCACTGGCTGTTCCTGCCTGCCTCCAAGTGGCCAGGCCAGATAGATACAAAGGAATGCAGACTCAGTTGGACTACGAAGTAAGTGTCTTCAAGGACCATCTCGTTTCACTTGGGTGACAAGTGAGCAGCTCGTTTTTATACCAGTCAGTGCTCACAGTAAGTCTGCACTTGTACATCCTCATGGCTCCATCTCCCAAGGTCTTCAAATGGCACAAAAGACCAAAGAAACCCTTACAGCATCAATGTTACCAAGGCCTTTCATCTATACTCTGGCCACTGCTGGGTAAAGCTTCTCCATATCATTACTTCAATGGCAGAAGATCTGTTCTTTAGAAATGATTTCAAAGAGGGCAATGCAGGCCACAACAGAACTGTTGGCTCTAAGAATGGGTGAAAACTCAAGCACCTTACTTATGCTATTTATCATGAAGGAGAACCAGAGGGGGCAAGGTTCAAAGTCAATGCTTCGCAATAAAAAAACCATTGATATGTCATATAACAATAAAACCAGCAAGTTTTCTACTTAGAAGAATTACCTATTTTGTAGTTATCTAAGTTTAGGCTGAAATATAATCATTCATCCAACTTAAGAAGAAAAGAGATTAAAGGGAAACAAAATGATAAAAAATTTCCCTGTATTCTACATATACAGAGGTCTCACACAATAGAGGGCATTCACATATTTTTACTATTCATAACCATTACTCAAGAGGGTTTTTTCAAAAGAAAAAAAAAGGAGAATGCACCTCATAAAATCAGAGGCCTATAAACAGATATGCTCTTTGCTGAACACACTGTCCTACAGATAAACCATCATGTAGTACAGGACAATGCTACGGGTCTATGGAACTTTCCAGTTCACTAGCCCTTCATCAGCAGCCTGAAACCAAAGCTAGTTATTCTATGTGGGCATTTGCAAAGGTCATTTAAAAATATATTCATTCTTTGTACAAAAGACCACTGTGCAGACTGGGAAAAGATACAGAAAAAGGCTTTAATCACTGAATTAAAGCCCCGTGCCAGACACATCTCCTGGGGCATAAAATAAAGCAAACACCTCTACTTCAGAAAATACAGGAGGAGCAGTATGAGAGAAGAAAACAAAATGGCCACAGATTTTAATCATGTATTATTTTAATATTTTGTTTATTACTTTTATTCTATGTGTATGAGTGTACTGCCTCCTTGTGTATAAATACACCTGTGTCGTGTAATGCTCACAGAGGTCAGAAGAAGGCACTGGATCTCCTGGAATTGGAGTTATGGACATTTGTTAGCTGTCACACGGGCACTGGGAATTGAACCCAGGTCCTCTGCAAGAGCAGTGTTCTTAACCACTGAGCCATCTCTCCAGCCCCTATTTTTTTTTTTTTCTTCAGAATGCTGCATTAAAATTATAGTGGGTTGCTGTTCCCACTACATTGCTAGTGTGATAGTTACCCCATCCAGTGTTAAGGAGCTGGCAAGAATGGGTCTTGGAATCCATTCCTCTTCTAACCAAGGTACCCAGGAAGTAGGGAGAGGAGGACAAGGGTGAAAAACCTCTAGATTTTCTGGACCTTAAACACAAATAGCCAGTAAAGGTACTGAATCTGACCTCTGGGTGCTATGTAAACAATTATCAGAAAAAGTACACTGTCAAATGAAGGGCTGGTCTATATATAAATTTAATTCTCAAGAGATTCTGACTTAAAATGGGGTATATTTAAATGAGACAGAATGATGGCTGTTTATAGCAAAGGAACAAAAATATATATACACACTCTCTCATTTATTTATTTTGGTTACTAGTATTTCTACACTGATCATCTTGTAGCTTCCAAATCTGACCTAAATTTTGCCACATGCAGACTATATGCTGGTGTGAGACATCCGACATTCTCAGTAGACATTATGGCTATGCAAACTTTTGAAGAAACTCCTAGAGAGACAGGCAGAACAAGGAGCCAAAAATGAGGGCTACTTGGCACAGCAGTCACAAGGAAGCCTATAAATCAAATCTCTCCTAGACAATTAACAAAAAGCACAGTTCAACATGTCCCCCAGGCTCTGAGGGAATGATGCAGGACCCAACCTCTGGGCATGCCTGAATGTCCTGGGAACTCAGCCAGGGAGTATGCTAAGTAGTAAACTTGTAGCCAAGGATGTCAATTTGTAGAAATTGGGGACAAAAAGATGTAAAGACTGACCATTTCCTGTGATTCCACTGCGAAGGGTTGTCACTTTATTAACTTTCCCTACATATTTCTATGTGTGAATCTTTAGCTAGGTGGGTAGAAAAAAAAAGTATTGGAAATTTCAGATATAAAAATGGGTTTCTCTCAAGGGTTAACCTTGGACACTCATCTGCTTAGTCCTTGGCATTCTTTATTTTAGCCTGGGTTTTACCAGTTGGGCCAATTTTATTTTATTCACCTGCCCTTTCAAAGCAGGAATAAGGGCTATAATCTTGGAATTTGGGAGGCTGAAGCATAAGACTACTGTGAGGCAAGCCTTGGCTATATTGTGAGTTAAGCCTTGGCTATATTGTGAGTTCTGGGCCAGCTTGAACTATAGTGTCAGACTCTATATGAGGAATTGATCTCATCAATCTTCTGTATAAAGATTTTTTAAAATTTATTATTGTTATTAAACTATTTCCATACATCATACATCATTTCTCGATTTAGAGTCAATTCCCTTTCCATGCCCCCTATCCCACCTGAGTTCCTGCACTCTGTCATACATATCTTGTATCTTTTTCCCAGTCTTTCCAGTTTTTGTTTGTTTCTAAAGCAGAGGCTTATTGTTTTGGGGAGAAGTTCACTATTTCAGTCTTTTTTTTCCCCTGTTCTCTCACTGTTGTTCTCTCCCTTGTACTGCGCATGCGCATACACACACACACACACACACACACACACACACACACACACACGTTTTTCTTTTTTTATTTTTTATGCATATGAGTGTACTGTCTGCATGTAGGTTGGTGCACCCATGTCGTGCAATGCCTCGGAGGTCAGAAGAGGGCATCGGATTCCCCTGGAAATGGAGTTAAAGACGGTTCTTGGTCGCCATGTGGGTGCTGGGAATCAAACCTGGGTCCCCTGCAAGAGCAGTCGGTGCTCTTAACTGCTGAGCCATCTCTCTAGCCCCTGTATGAAGTTTTTTTTAACATGCATGACTGATGATGCTTTATGGCAAACATCAGGTGACAAAGAGAAAATGAATCTGGAAGGCTCTGCCCCCTTACGAATGCTCATCCCATTTCATTCCCTACTGTGCCAAGGCCAAATGGTGCTCAGTACAGCTTAACACACAATGTCTCTGCGGCTCCCGTCAGAGCCATGCTTTCCAGTAGGTCTGTCTTGGGACAGGAATGCCTCTCCGAGTGAGCGCCCTTTCTAAATGGGCTACTTGTACCCACTTGACACCAGAAGAATCACTCTTGTCTTCAGACAAATCCCCCAGAGATTGAGATTTGTCAATCTTGTGCTTACAGCTGACAAAAACTAATCAACATAGTTTAGGGACTTTTTTTTAAAATTTTATTTATTTTTGTATGTGTATGAATGTACTGTCTGCATGTAGGTTTGTGCACCCGTGTCGTGCAATGCCACAGAGGTAAGAAGAGGGTGTCAGATTCCCCTGGAACTGGAGTTCTCCTGGAATTGGAGTTTCAGACGGTTCTCAGCTGCCATGTGGGTGCTGGGGATCGAACCTGGGTCCTCTGCAAGAGCAGTCAGTGCTCTTAACCGCTAGGCTATCTCTCCAGCCCAGTTTAGGGACTTTCCATCTTAAGGTTTATCAGCAAGAGCATATTGCCAAGTTCATAGTAAGGCAGTCCTTTAGTGGACATGAAGAACGGCTTTTGTCACACAAGATTTCACATAACTGCCATCCTTCGCACATGCAAGGTGTTTGTGATGAGTTAAGCTGGACTCTTAGTACACACTGATTCTGCCTCCTTCGCCCTTGCCCCCAAGGTCCCTATATTTTGTTTGTGGGATGTTCCACATCTCATTTTGGTCTGCAAGTGTATGTATTCTAATAAACCAGAAAGGGCTGAACTCCATAGAGTTCTCTGGCAGACAGAGAAATACGGTATATTCATGAATGTGGAATTGGCTTTTTTCTTTTTCTTTTTTGTTGTCTTTTTCAAGACAGGGTCTCCTTGTAGCCCCAGCTGTCCTGGAACTCACTCTGTAGACCAGGCTGGCCTTGAACTCACAAAGATCCACCTGCCTCTGCCTCCTGAGTGCTAGGATTAAAGCCGTGCTTTTTTTCTTTTTTTTTCTGACTAGCTTATAGAGAGACTATTTTTTTTTCTGGCCAGCTTTAGTTTTCAAAGTTTGTTTATGCATGTATCCAAGAAATAGAAGAATCACAAGATTAGCCATGGTGGGGCACGCCTTTAATCCTAGCACTTGGGAGGCAGAGGCAGGCAGATCTTTGTGAGTTCAAGGCCAGCCTGGTCTACAGAGTGAATTCTAGGACAGCTGGGGCTACAAGGAGACCCTGTCTCAAAAAGACCAAAAAAAAAAAAAAAAAAAAGAATCACCAGATTAATACCATTTGTTAAAGCTTGGTGTTTGACATCGCTACTCTTGGGACAACAGATACATCTAAGGAGGCTGAAATAGGACTGTTTTTAAGGTCTTAAATGAGTAAGAAATCTATTTTATAGTTTTCAATCTGTTTTTGTCGGCTAAAGAGATGACTCAAAAGCACTGGCTGCTCTTGCAGAGGATTCAGGTTCAGTTCCCAGCACCCACATAGCAGCTAACAAGTGTCCATAACTCTAGTTCCAAGGGATATGACATGCTCTTCTGGCTTCTGAGGGATGGGTGCAGTTATGTACATGTGGGCAAAACACACAGACACAGTCACATGGCTTTTAAATAGACAGGTAGTTTCAGTATGTTAGTTCTTTCCTTCCAAATTATTTAATGGTCCTTATTTTGAAGGCTAAAACATGTTTTTAGGTTAGAGGTCATTTCTGGACATAACTGCCCACTCAAACCTTTGGAAATGATGGAAAGGATTTACATCTTTGTTGTTCAATGTGGTAGCCACCAGTCACACTGGCAACTGAGAACTTAAAATAGAGCTAGTTTGACAGAACTATGCTCTGAATTTTAATTTAAAATGAAATAGCACATGTAGCTAATTCAACGAACAGTGTAGTCCTACACTAAATTATTATAAATTATTGATAAGCTAACACTCTAAATTACTGATAATCTAGCTCTTCTAAGTGATAGCCCCATCTCCTAACCTCCAAATCATTCATTTTTCAATGCAATGGCTTTTTTCCAAATGCTTGCTGGCTATTCTTGGAAACCAAAATGGATGGACTGAAGGGCGACATACCTCTTGACAATCCTGCAGAAACTTCTGAAGATCTCGGTTGTCCTTCAGTCTCATCAGAAGTTCGCTGGCTGCCTCACGATTCTTCCTGTGTCTGTTCAAAGAATAAAAGTAACTTTAAAACAATGTAGAATTTACAAGCCAATTTCTTTCTTGGATTTCTGTATTTGCTGAGAAGAATTTGCCTGCCATTCTGAATTATTTGACAGAGGCACAATGACGAAATTTTAGCAACCTCCCAAATGAGTAAGGGAGAAACCCCGAATGATACAAGAGACCTGAATGTCTGTCGAAGGAACTCAGCAGGCCAGCAACATTCACTGCATAAACCTGGTGCTTCTTAATCTAATATTTGAGAAAAAAATCTGAGCATGCACTCTGTGCAACTACCCATAACTGACACTGTGGATGAACTGGAAACTTGTTCTTGTAAAAGCTAACTGGGTACGAGGCTGCTCTAGTTTGCTCTTCCACTGCTGTGAAAAAACACTCTGACCAATACCAACTTGGGGAGGAAAGGGTTGACTCGTCTTAGGTGTCCAGCTCACAGTTTATCACTTAGGGAGCCCAAAGCAGGAACTCAGAGAAGGAACTTGGAGGCAGGAGCTGAAGCACAAGCCATGGAGGAATGCTGCTCACTGGCTTGCTCCCCTGACCCATGCTCAGCCTGCTTTCTTATATAACACACAACAACCTCCCCAGAGGTGCCACCACCCAAGGTGGGCTGGGCCTGCTCACATCACACCTAACATTCAAGAAAATCCCCCAGACACATGGCCACAGGCCAGTTCAATGGAGGCAATTCCCCAGGGGAGGCTCCCTCAACTCAGGTATGTCAAGTTGACACTAAAGATATCTAGCACAAAGGCTATGAAAGTATACATGACCATATAACTGGCTGTTATTAATGTTTTCTGATAAATTCCTGACTTGGCAAGTTATCACCACTACCAACAAAACACCCACGAGTGAAAATTTTCAGACCTATGAGGTCACATAGTTGTTCAATTCTACTCTTGATGGGGTAGCTAAGATTTTAACAAATGAAAACAGAAAACTTTAAAACAAAAACCTTGTAAGAACTGGAAGTTGTTACTGAAACTGGTGAACAACATGAAAAGCAGGTGCCCACTTGTCAGCCTCACCTAAACTCGGTGGGAAATTTCCTTCCTATGCCAGTGGCATGGGTCCCCAGAAACTGAAGCATGGCACCATTAATGCCAGGAAAAGGTCCACTATTTTTTTATTTATTTATTTTTATTTATTTATTTTCTGTATGTGTATGAAAGTATTGTCTGCATGCAGGTTTGTGCACCCGTGTCGTGCAATGCCACGGAGGTCAGAAGAGGGTCTCAGATTCCCCTGGAATTGGAGTTTCAGAAGGTTCTCAGCCGCCATGTGGGTGCTGGGGATCAAACCCGGGTCCTCTGTAAGAGCGGTCGGCACTCTTAACCACTAGGCCATCTCTCCAGCCCAAAGGTCCACTACTGTAACAAGGTTTGCTCTCTACAGTGAAGATCAAGAAGTACTTCATGGAGACAATTCTATCATTCCTTGTCACCCATGCAAGAAACCTAGGTTCCACTTAGGGTGTTAAGATGGGTAAAGACACAAGAATACATGGATAGAGACACAACTCAGTTGGTGGAGTGCTTGTTTAACACGCAGGCATCCTGTGTTCAGTCTGCAGCATCACACAAAACCGGGTGCTGTGGCGCACACCTATCATCTCCACACTTCAGACATAAAGGGAGGAGGCTCCATCTCTGCCAGTCCCAACAGCAGAAGCAAGAGCAGCTCACAGAACCCAGAGGGTTGGCTGAGACTTGAAGCAGCTGCCCTAGGAGAAAGATCTTATAGTGATGCCGCAAGTCATAAACACCCTTGGTGAGTGCAGATGGAACAACTGACAGCAGTTAGTGAACTTCAGCTATCCTGCACGGGGACTTGGAGGAACAATTCTCTGTTCCTAGCACTCTAGCAGGTACCAAGAGCTAAGAACTACAAGAATATGACACCTGGAAATAACATGGCAATATCTATGTTTGATGTGTAAGGACTTAAATTTTGTTTCTTAGGTGAATGGAGTTCCTGTAGCTTCTCATGGAAAGGAGGATCTTAACATATTATGACATGTATGCAAAAATACAAGCATGATGCTTTGCCAATGATAAGACTAATGATGAATCAACAGAAAACTCCCCTTTCCCATATTTCTTATATTGATCAATAATATAGAATGTTTTTTTCTATTCCATTTTTTAAAATTCAGGAACCTGAAGAAAGCCCTAGAACTTTACGAATTCAGTCTCTTAAGGACAAAAAGACAAAACAAAACAAAAAAAATTAAGGCATACTACGCAGTTACTGGTCTCAACATTATCACCTGCTTCCAACAGCCTTGTGCAGCTGCAGCACTGTGGGACATATAAATAAACCCAGGAAGCAGCGGGGCAGCTGCACATCTGTCTCAAGGCACATGTGTAAAGGCCAAGCTTGCCTTGGGGAAACCAGCTGTGTGCATTTCATGTGAGGAACAAGAGGTATTAAGTTTACAAAATGAGATCTAAGATCATGAAAGAAGTAAATTCTTTGTCCTTAGATTAGGAACTGTTCTGCCTTTGGTTATCATATCCATTTAAGATGACTTTGGGTGGCAAGATTTTATTTTATTTTATTTTTTCTTTTTAGTTTTATCCTTTTTTTGGTATTTTTGAGACAGGGTCTCCCTTTTAGTACCAGCTGTCCTGGAGCTCGCTCTGTAGACCAGGCTGGCCTTGAACCCACAGAGATCCACCTACCTCTGCCTCCCAAGTGCTGGGATTAAAGGCGTGCATCACCAAGTCTGGTGGAAAGATTTTATTTTTAAAGTAACATATACAAAATTGTAATTAGTAAAAGTTATGATGTTTTACAGAACCACCCTTAGAATATATGGTAGGTTCCAACTCAATGCAAGAAAAGTGGAAAATGCTATCTGCAAACAAGAGTTACTCCCCTTTGATCCTCACATCTTATTTTAAATGGACCTGGCCCAGATTGCCAGGGGACCTTTCAAATATGGAAAGCAAGACAATGCATACAGCAAGCAGTTCTTTTGAACTGTGTATAAAGGCCAGATGAGAAGTGTTGACATCAAACTCAGAATGAGCCTTCAAATTCAGCCTAAACTGTAGGGAAGAGGAACGTTAGAACAGAGGCTAATTACTGATTTCCATTGACCAGCTCAGAACTGATCCACACCAGTATATCCAAACTTTGATCTGCTCAGGCCTGTCATCACTTTATAGTACAGGGCAAGAATAGGCTCAACCAGAGCATACTGACTTTCAAAAACTACAAAGAAAAATCTTTCGGAAAAGGGGCAAAAAAAAAAAAAAAAAGAGAAAGGAAAAGAAAAGGGGTGTGTGTGTGTGTGTGAGAGAGAGAGAGAGAGAGAGAGAGAGAGAGAGAGAGAGAGAGACAGACAGAGAGAGACAGAAGAGACAGAGAAAATATCCAGTCCTGGAGAATGCCCTGATGAAGACAAAACATCCTTTTCTATCATTATGGAAAAACATCACAGTACCTCGGCCAATGTTTGTTTTTCTTTTTTTTTAAGACAGGGTCTCACTAGTAGACCAAACTGGACTTGAATTCAGAAATCTGCCTGCCTCAGCTTCCTGGGTGATGGGATCGAATGTGTGCTCTACCACAACCAGCCTCCATGCCAATTTTCTAAGAAAACACAGATACTATATATACTGTCTCCCACAGCTCTGTTAGGCACTCAGGACAAGCAACTCTTAATTTCCCTTCCTCTCTCCTGACACGCTGCAGTAGATAAAGGAGAATGTGGCACGGGGTGGGAAAGGCTGGCTCTAAGTCTCCTCAGGTTGAAATGGCAACACTAACTCCATTTGGCTCTAGCTGACTTCTGCTTTACCCTGTGTTTTTGCCTAGCCATTCCCACTGCAGCCAGCCAGGCAGAACATCTCCTGCAGCCAGTTTCGGGGAGTACATCGTTTCTACAATACTAGGAAACTCACAAGTAGCCATCTACCACGTGCAGATAGCAGGTCCTCCGTCCCAGCTACACCTGCATCTCCATGGAGCCCTTTCTTTCTGCAATTCTGAGAAACTTGCTTTTTCCTTATCAGAACTTATTAAATGAACACCTCTTGTTAACTGCCCTGCCCTTGGTCTGGTGTAACTGGCTTTGCCTTTGGCCATGTAATTGTGGTTTTAAGGTTTATAGACCCTGCCCTGCTTTTCCTTGGGGTTGAGAGCTCTTTTGGGCACAACACACTCTCTGACCACCAGTTATTAATAAAGGACTCCTAATTCAGCCATCACTACGTGGCGCTCCTCTGTGCGTGTCACTCAGTATTACAAGGTAACATGCCAACCTCGAAGAGCCCAGTTTGTAAAGTCTGCTATTCAGCATTATGTCTCTTTTTATGCCTGTGGTTAAGGATTAGCTTGGCTTCCCAGGCTTTCTTTCATTTTTGTGGACATTTATACATGTTTTATAAGAATTACATTCAGGCAACCAAGTGATTTTTCTGGGTGGGTAGATGCCATATTCCTAGATGCCTATACTTTGCTCACTGGGAAACTTAAATTCCTAGTCCCAGGGACTTTTGGTCAGTGACTCAGAAACTCAATAGTCCTAGGATACAAGACCTTCAAACAGTCAGAAAACTGTACCTGTCATCAATAGAGTCCACCTTCTCCTGGATGCGATCTGAGTTGATGTTCCCATCACTAACCAGCCTCCGGCCTGTCTCCACGACAGCATTGATCTTCTCCTCGTTGGCATCCATGGTGGTCATGAAGTCCTCTTGTTTTTTAATGGCTGCTTCAGCTCCTTCCAGGGTAGTGGGCATTTCAGTATGAGCCAAAACATACTCCTTGTTTTAAAGAGAAAAACAAAACAGAGGAGTGGCACACCATGTTAGAAATTTCTCTATGTTCCATTTGCATTTTATGCAGAGTATGTTGAGTCTTTGCTTCATTGCACTACCATGAAACATTATATTGAATTAGATAGAATCAAATTGAGAAGCAAAAAAATCAGAGATACCATAAGTGACTAAATTTTCCTAAGTGGTTAAATGTCATAAATTGCTTTTCCTAAAACAAGGAAAGCTTTGTTGTGTCAGCCCCATGAATCCTCAGGCGCTCGCTCATGAAGGCCACAGCAGCATGCTCTTCATACTCTTTTTTTTTTTTTTTTTTTTTTTTTTTTTTTTTTTTTTTTTTTTTTTTTTAATTTTTTTTTTCTATGTGTATGAATGTACTGTCTGCATGCAGGTCTGTGCACCCGTGTCGTGCAATGCCACGGAGGTCAGAAGAGGGTCTCGGATTCCCCTGGAACTGGAGTTCTCCTGGAATTGGAGTTACAGACGGTTCTTAGCCGCCATGTGGGTGCTGGGGATCGAATCCGGGTCTTCTGCAAGAGCGTCGGTGCTCTTAACCACTAGGCTGTCTCTCCAGCCCCTCTTCATACTCTTTTAAGATAGATTAAGAACCTGTTTGATGTTGACAGCCATCTTCAGCTGTTTTTATTACTTGTATCTTTGGAGGAAGTTCTTGATCTTTTTGGACCGAAAATAATCTATCTGGTTCAAAAAAATTCCTCACTACATTCTTTAAATTGGATTAGCACCTCATTGAATGTTCACAATTTTGTTGTTTGTTGTTTTATTTTTTTCAGACAGGGTATTCCTGTAGCCCCAGCCTTCCTTGTTATGTAGACTAGGCTGGCCTATGTAGACAGGCTGGTCTGGAGATCTCGCGGAGATCCACCTGCCTGTCCATCTGGAGAATTGCTATTGAAGGTGCGTACCAGCATACCTGGCACAATGCTGGCAAATATGAACGTAAGTGGTTCTCAGTAGGAACTACAACAGAACTGTAACTTACAAGGCAAAACAGCTTCCTGAGAAATGCTCAGTTTGAGTCCTCTTACTCTGAGGGATTTCAATGCCATTAACAGTCAGAAAAATCTATTTCAAAATTATCCCTCTCACTTCATATAGGCATGGTTTAAACAAGTTGCTAGCTAAAAGCTTCAAAGAGCAGGAAGGGCCTGCTTCAAAATGATGGACTCAAACCACAAAAACTTACTTGGTTGTTAAGAAAGGCTTCGGCTTGCTTTGTGTCCCTAAGGAACTGTTGGTAGGCGTGGGACTGGGAGAGAAGATTTTGTCTGTTCTCCCACATTTTGTGTAGCTCATTCCATCCAGTGTCTAAGGCCTGCAGCCGCTGCCGCAGAAACATGTACTGGGCGTCGGTCTGTCCCTGGGTGACCATCTCACCCATGTCCCTCATCTTCTGGTAGTCTTCTTCATAGTTGTCAATCTCATTTTTGATGTTCTCATGCTGTGTGAGAAGCTTCTCTGCCTCGGTCAGGGTGTTGGGCATGTCTTCCGAGGCGATAGCAGTCTGAGTCCTGGAGAGCCAGGACTGAAAGTCGTCCAAGTCCCTTAGGAACTGCTGCAGCTTGCTGGCCTCTCCCAGGGAGGCCTCTCGGTTCTTCAGGGTGGTCTTCATTTCTTCCCATACATCACTGATCTCGGCCAGCCGAGACAGGATGGCTTGAGCCTGATCAGGGTGCTCGGATTCCAGCTTTTCTGCCTCCTTCTGCAGGTCACTCAGCTTTGCCTCGATTGCCACCAAGTCTCGCTCCATGCCGGTCAGCTTGCGTTGTAGGGCCATGACACCAGCCAGGTCATTGCCAAGGTCCTGGGTGGACTCAATAACCTTGGTCTTTTCACGAATCCAGGACTTTGTTTCATTGCACTCCAGATGATAGTTCTGGATGCTCAGGGCAGACAGAAGAGCATCCTTTTTCCTGTCGACCAGTTCTCTGAACTGACTCCACCTGTAAATACAGACAGCAGCCTGAGAAGGGAAGGCTGAATCTATGCTGGATACTGAAATGAACAGTGAGAGCTAAAGCTGGATATTCCTTCCCTCCATCTTTCTCTGATTAATTAAAAAAAAAAAATCATGTCACTGAGTAAATGGACACCAAATGAATGAGGGGATGCATGACACAAATGCAGGTGCAGGGTATATAGTCACAACGCTGTTCCACAGGGTCTGACAGCTCAGGTCTGCCATCCTCAGTACACTCATCTCTAAACTACTCCTAAGAAGCATTTCACATTTCACAAACCCAAAGATCCATGGCAGCCTTTGGAACAACCTATGAAATGTGTCTGTTCAAAAGAAAGGCACCAACAAGACAGGACTTCTCTGACAACTGAGGCTTTCTAGAGCAAAGTAAGCCTCATTCTAGAACCCTGCTCTAGAAATCATTTTTATTTATTTTTAATTTATGTGTATGAGTGCATCCATTGCCTGTGTGTAAGTGCACACGTGTCATATGATGCCTGTGGAGGTCAGAAGAGAGCACTGGAGTTATGGATGGTTGTTAGCTGCCATATGTGTGCTGGGAATTGAACCTGGATCCTCTGCAAGAATAGCCAGTGCTCTCAACCACTGAGCTAACTCTCCAACCCTAGAAATCATTTTTAAAAGGCCAACACAGGTTCCATCTTGCTATCTTTACCACACTGGGTTGGATAACCAAGGCCCTAACTTCAAAGTTAGGGAAAGGAGGGCGCTGGGTGATTCATGTTTAGAATGATGCCATCTCACAGGAAGAGCTGCTTTTTGCAAAACAAGGACAAGAACGTGGAAACGCAGATGCCAATGTCTTGCTATCTGTGCTGCAAGGCCAGTGACTGTGCAGGAAGTTCCTGACAGCAGCTGAGCAAGTGACCTGTCCTCCCCAGACCTACACACAGCTGCTGGCTGGCTCATGTTTACCTTGTATTGAGTTTGTCCTGCTGAGCTTTGATTTCCTTCTCACTGGGGTGGCCACTGTGCATCAGCTGGCGTGCAATCTGGTTCACCACGGCAACCCGGGAAGCCTGGTTATTCATTTCTGGTTCTAGGCTCTCAAATCTGAAAGAGGCAGTTCAACAGAGTGGTGATGCCCACAACCACTGGTAGTCGCACCAAGTGGGCCTGCACCCTTGGCACCCAGGGAGTAATTTCTACTCACCTATGCTGGATGACCTCCAGGTCTTCTAGTTTCTCTGGAATCTGCATGTTGTTGAGCCACTGCTCCTTCTCATCAATCCAGAGCTCACAGGCATCAGCCTCACTGAACATCTTGTACAGGGCCAGGGTATCCTGCAGTGCCTGCTTCCTCAGCCGTGTCAGCTCTGCCACCTCCTTGTAGCGCTCCTCAATGCCTGCCAGTCGGCCCCTCACATCTGGAGACTCTGCGTGTGCCTGCGGGAGGGCGCTGGCTTGCTCATGCAGTGTGTCAATAGTGGGCCTGTAGTTAGTGATCTCTTCTGCTACGTCCTTGTGCTTCTTAACCAGAGACTGTGTGGAATACTCATCGTGGCCCACATCATTGCTGGAGACGATCTTGAGGATGTCCAGCATCCAAGCATCGATGTCATCAGCATCCGCCTGGAACTGGTGCAGCAATGAGGCCTCCTCGAGGCGCTTCTTCCGAATGGCTGAAAGCTGCTCCAGGTTGGCCCACTGCTCCCGGATATAGATGATCCTCTCACGGATCTTCTCTGATCCGAAGTGCTCCTCTGTGATCATGTCTTCACCTTCTTTGATGGCCTGCTCAAAGTGGCCACTGCGGCCACTCATCTCATCCTCAAACGCCCGATGCTTGCTGAGCAGGCGCATGACACTAGTCAAGTCTTTCCCATAATCATCAGAGGACAGGATCTTCTCCTTCTCCCGAATCCAGCCTTCCTCTTCGGCCATCTCCCAGAAGAACTTCCAAAGGCGACGGGACTCTTCCAGGCGGGCCCTGCGCTCAGCCGCCAGCTGACAAAGCTCTTGATAGCAGAACTCCATGTGGGCCACACGGTCTCTGATTACCTGGGGGTCACAGGGCTTGTAGCCTGTTCAATAGCAAGGAAAGAATGTGGATGTGTGATGGAATTTACAATGACTTCCTCCTCATTTGAGGGCAGTAAACTCTACTCCATGTTCTAACTTGATCACCCATTCAATTCTAAGGGCAGGGCCATATAACAAAGCAATGGGTTCCGTCCTAAGATCTTGACTAGAATAGGAAGAGAGGGCAGTGACATGTATGACTCTTCTGGCCCAACTGTAGACAAAGTCATCACCTTTTTTTTCTTTTTCTTTTTTGGTCTTTTTGAGACAGGGTCCCCCTTTTAGACCCAGCCGGCCTGGAATTCACTCTGTAGACCAGGCTGGCCTTGAACTTACAGAGATCTGTCTGCCTCTGCCTCCCGAGTGCTGTGATTAAAGGCATGTGGCACCACGTCCAACAAAGTCATCATTTACAAATCAAGAATGCACAGGAATTATACATAATAAGGCAGCCACATGTACGTGCTTCCAAAAATCTAAGAAGCAAAGCCAAGTCCTTCTGAACATGTGACCAGGAGTTCAAGCCATGAGCTGCTAGAGCAGTTATAGTAGAGTAGGCCATTGGTACACATCTGTCTGTTGAGACAAAGTCTCCCTGTAGCCCCAGCTGGCCTGAAACTCACTATGCAAACCAAGCTGGCCTTGACCTCACAGTGGTGGGATTAAAGGCGTATGCTACCACCCCAAGCTCATTGGTACACATCTGTATTCAGTATGGACTGGCAGCATTTCAATGCCAGATGCCAAGCTACTCAAAACCAAGCTGCATTTGAATATTTAAGGAAAAGATGCATCTTCTTCAGAAAAAGATAAAAAGCTCAAGTATTGAGAAGACCACCACATTCCACTCCTCATGACACAGCAACAGATGGTCCCACAAGAGCCTACAATGGCACATTTAGCTAGAACTCTCATTGGCATATAATGCATGTACTTCTCTGGTGTCTGGGAGACGACTCTTAGAATGCTCTGTTCTTACCTTCCCCATCTGTTGCAAACTTCTGGGCAGAAGCATTCACACCTCTTACACGCTCTGCTTGGATTGCAATGTCTGCTTCAACCAAGGCATGCTTCTGTAACAAGTCTTCTACGCCAAGCAAGTGTTTGCCATAGTCTTGAGATAATAGTAGCACCTGTACACAAGAGAAAACAAAAACAACATCTGTGAACACAGCTTTGACTTCAGTATATCATAATCTTACGAACAAGCAGATTCAGTATGCTGAACCTTTCCTCTCACTTGGAGAAGATGATGCCAAACAAACCAGAACAAAACAAACCAAACCTGAAGGGTAGCATCAAAAGAGGCATAATATACCAAGGACCATCTACATTGGAAAAAGTGAAATCCACATTTAAAAGCACAGAACAGAGCAATCTGAATTTAGCATGGCGTTCATGAGCCTTGATTAAACTTGTAGCAGCTGGTTTCTTTCACTTCTCAGGAATTCTGTGCAACATCCACTCAGAAGCCTATTTCACTGTGAGCCTGCCCACAAACACAAAAATTCTCTTGTGATTTTTATCTTTGTGCTTCACACAGAACTTTAGTTATATCCTTGGCAATAAGTAGGTACTAAATAAATGCCTTCTTCACTTCACTGAATTAAAGTACTAGATTAATTTCATTTTAAAGCACAACAGAAAAGGACATCTTTTTTTTTTTAATTTTATTTATTTATTTTTATGTTTATGAATGTACTGTCTGCATGCAGGTTTGTGCACTCATGTCATGCAATGCCGCGGAGGTCAGAAGAGGGCGTCTGATTCCCCTGGAACTGGAGTTCTCCTGGAATTGGAGTTACAGATGGTTCTCAGCCGCCATGTGGGTGCTGGGGATCGAACCCGGGTCCTCTGTAAGAGCAGTTGGCACTCTTAACCGCTAGGCCATCTCTCCAGCCCAGAAAAGGACATCTTCTAAGATAATTTTTTCCTCTTCTAAGAGTTTATTAGCATGCTCTAATCATGTACGCAATCAACAGGAGAATCTACTAGAAAAGCTTACATGCCTCATCTTTTGCCCCCAAGAGAGTGTAATCAGGCGCCTATCATTTTGAACTCCCTGACATTTTCTTTTTTAACCAGGCAATTCTGTCCCATCAATTGTCCTACATCCTCTTAGAGAAATAGATGGAATTTCTATTTCACTCAACTTTTCCCAGGAAGACTAGGCTAACCTGAATTATAATGTGCACATCATGACTTAAAATGCAAATCACTTGGGCTAGAGAGATGGCCTAGCGGTTAAGAGCGCCGACCGCTCTTGCAGAGGACCCAGGTTCGATCCCTAGCACCCACATGGCGGCCGAGAACCATCTGAAACTCCAATTCCAGGAGAACTCCAGTTCCAGGGGAATCCAACACCGTCTTCTGACCTCCGCGGCATTGCATGACACGGGTGCACAGACCTGCATGCAGATAGTACATTCATACACATACAGAAATAAATTAAAAAAAAAAAAATTAAAAAAATGCAAATCACTTCTCTGCTATATTTTATGAAATTTTCTACTTTAAGAGGTCAAAGAAGATGATACCTAAGATCACTATAAATGTGGGACAACAGCAGAGGAAACTGATGGTAACAGGTGAGCTTGCCCCTCGGCCGGAGCATCTCAAGTAAGAAACAGGTGAAGACTGGCATCTGGGGACAGAGTTCCTGTACAAGGTCAACATAAGCGTGCTGAGAGAAAACAGACTTCATAGGGCTGTCTGAAAATGGTTCTCCTCAGTTCTCAAGTCTAAAAGCCTTCCAGCTAGAGAGCTATTTAACAAAGGTCTGCATCAGAAGACACCGGCAGGCACAGGGCTATGGCACAATGGCAGGACTTTAGGAAAGTAGGGGAGAGCTTGACTATGTTCAGGCCTGTCAATAATGTAAGGAGAAAGCACAAACCAGCACTGACACCATTACCACCCAGCTCCATCCTACAATCTGCACCCTATTGCCACACTCCAACTTCTGAATGGCCAAGTTGAGGCAGATAGTAAGCACCAGATCCATAAAAAGATGTTCATCTTAATATATATAAGCCAGTACTTGGAAAAATACCACTTGTTTAATCTACTGATATAAAGAATAAAGAATGAAGACTTTAAAAAAAAAAAAAAAAAAAAAAAGAAGCACAAAGGAGATTAGGCAACACAAATACTCAAGACGCAAACTCTGGTCAGCTGTGGTGGTATATGCCTTTAATCCTAGCACTAGGGAAGCAGAGGGATGCAGATCTCTGTGAGTTCCAGGCCAGGTGGGGATACAGGGAGACCCTGTTTCCAAAAAAAAAAGAAAGAAAATTCCAAATTCTGGCTTCCTAGCTTCTGACTACAGTGCCTACTCACTACCCTCCTACTCGCTCACATAATCTAAAGCAGTATTACTCATTCAAAGAAAGATCACAGGATCAATTAAAAGCTAGTTTAACCCTGGGAATTAACAACAAAGAAAATCATACTTTGATTCTCTACACTGGAATATATTTAAGGTAGACCAAAATTGCAGCAATGGACCCATTAGCTACAGAACTCTCTGTTACACCTGTTCAACAGGTCACATCTCATTTAACCTGTGAGCTAATCAGCTTCCTATGGCCTCACTCTGGCTTTATACAGAAGAAATAAGACAAAGAGCTCAGATAGTGAGAGATTAGTAGGCAAGTCCCACAAAGAAAAGTTCTGGTTGAATCAGCTGTGGCTTCCCCTACTATCTGTCGGTCAAGTGTTACCTTCATTTCATCCATCCAGTCCATAATATAAAGCATTTCCTGGAATATCTTTTGCAGCCCCAGGTTCATCTCAAGACGCTGCCTCCTGGCCCTGAGCAGTTCCAGCAAGTATTCCCAGAGCCGGATGACATTGTCCTTCCTTGCTGTGATGCGTTTGATATCATGGTAGCTCTCTGCCTCAAGTTCCCTGGCTACGGCGACCACAGCTTGAACACGTTCCTCATATGCGGCGATGTCTGTCTCAATGGCCTCATGCTTTTTGGTGGCAGCCTCAACTGCAGGAAGGTCAAATCCAAAGTTGTCCTACAGAGAAACAGAATGAAAAGAAACATAAGCCACCCAAATGGAAGGGGGGTGGGGAGGTGGGGGGGAGACACATACCCAGAGATTTCCTCCAGAAACGGTTCCTTAGGACCCTTAATCTCAGCACTTGGGAGGCATAGGCAGGCAGATCTCTACAAGCTCAAGGCCAGCCTGGTCTACATAGCAAGTTCCAGCTGGCCTGGAATAGGGAGACCCTGTCTCAAAAAGACCACAAACAAACAAACGCCTGCTTAAGCTCAGATGCTCTCTTAAAAGCACATCAGCAGCCAGGCGTGGTGGTGCACGCCTTTAATCCTAGCACTCGGGAGGCAGAGGCGGATCTTTGTGAGTTCAAGGCCAGCCTGGTCTACAGAGTGAGTTCCAGGCCAGCTGGGGCTACAGGGAGACCCTGTCTCGAAAAGACCAAAAAAAAAAAAAAAAAAAAAAAAAAAAAAGCACATCAGCAACTTCTCACTGTACAGATGACCACAACTCATATTTAGCACCTGAGTCAAGACACTGGAACAGTGGGAATTTATCAAGTGGAGGGAAATAAAGCTGCTTGTGTAATGTGTGACCTCTCACTACCTTGAGGGATTGGTCAAATACTGAGAGAAAGAATGGAGAAATTTTTAAGGCTTATATAAATGTGAATGATTCACACATACTCAGTAGCTCTAAACAAACTCTGCTTGAGCTGCTTCCAAATCTACAAGTTAGACAAATACAAGGGAAAGTGTATTGGAAATTATAAACATCCTCTTCATGGGAAGTGTGTGTCAGTAACTTCACAATACTGGATGATGATAAGCAGCTGTCTGTGGCCCCAAGTATCTTAAGCATGGCCAACGTTTCTAGGTTACCTCAGAAAAAAATGTTAGTAATTCAGAGAACAGAACCTGAGACACCAGACGCTGGTTTTCGCTCAGCCACGTCTCTCTCATAGCTGCCTTGCGATCGAATCTGCGGGCGAGCTGTTCCAGTTTCTCCTGCCTTATGAGCTCATTCCGCAGAGCCAGTTCTCTCTCATGTTCTGCTTTTTCCAGTCTTTCCCAGGCCTGTGGATTTGAAAAAAGAATGGTTTCTTGCAATGTTTAAGGACTCTTCCTTGGCTACAGCAAACAGCTAGTATTTTTCCAAATGATTATAGAACTTGAAAGGAAAATCCTGTTCCCGCCCTCATGGATTCTCAAGCCTTGAGAAGAAGATATTTCCTACTCTCAGTATAGTATCATGGGAACAGTCTTCTATCAAAGCCTAAAGGTCCTATGTTACCTTGGAAAACAAAATAGTTTAAAGATATGAAGCCATACAATGAAGTATTTATAAAATAAATAATTCTGATCATATAAAAATGATAAATAACTTTCCTTAGGACAAAATCATATTACAAATTTCTCATTCACTCCACCCAGAGTCACATTTTAAAAAATTCACAGGCTTGAATTTTTCTTTTCAAAATTCTAATTGTACACATTAAATTCATTCCTTAAAATGTCTCACTTTATGCAACAAAAGGAATCCAAACATTGTACCTTCTATATACAAATGAACAGAGCTCTAGATTTTTCAAATTTTCATTTAGAAATAATTATCTGTTGTCCAAGTCTAAACTTGCAGGTATAATAGGCACAAAATAAATAGTTTATTTGACAGCTTCTCTGATACTGGAAACAAACAACATCCACAGCCTACAACCTCCAGAGATTTAAATACACAGAATGAGATTTCCAGTTCCATTTCTCCTTTTGTAATTTAAAGACTTTAAGGTGACTGTCTTGGACAGAGAAGGGATAAATTGAGTCTATACATATCTGAGTAACAAGGTAAACACAGCTGAGCCAAAGGTGCTGCCAGAGTCTAACACTCCCTCTGAAGCTCCAGTGGACTGCCTTACCCAAAATATTAGCTGGATACTCTATGTCCCTATCCACCCCCCAACACATCATCCCTTGCATTCATCAGTGTGGAATCCTGGGAATGACCATTGCACTCTCCTGTCCTCCTAGCAATCAAGCAGAGAACCTGAAGCCTGCCAGAAGACAAGGTCAAAATATAACTGGATGGCTCAGTCTTACCTTATTGATGTCTGAGATGAGCTTCCCTTCTCGTGGCATGTAGACCTTCTGATTGTTAGCCCTCATCTTGCTCTGAATTGTGAAAAGCAACACCTCCAAGTTCCCCTTCTCAGTAAATCTATGTGCAGAGAAAGCCAGCCATAAATAGTACTTACTGCATTGTTCCTTCAAGAGGGAAAATTCATTTTAATTACAGGAAAAATTATTTTATGTAGTCATGAAAATTTAAAAGCCATTTATTTCTGGTCTGATTTACAAGAAATGAGTATGAGCAAGATTAGTCACTGATCCTTATAAACCTTGGAATTGTGACTTGGGGGGGGGAGGCTATTGCCCTTAGGATTTATATTTGAGGAGGTCAAGGACACACAGTGCTCTTTTATTAATCACCTCAGGCAAGGTTTAAACTTTATGCCCTGGACACAGACCTACTTCATTCAGAGAATCTGGGTAAAGGAATCAATAAGGATTATTTCAAACGTGTACCAAAATGTCCACCTCACCAAAGAATTTACAACTGAAGTTTCAGAAAAAAAGGTAACTCTGGAACTAAAGTAAGCATTTATAATCCTTATTTAATAATTGTGAACTTGCCAGTGTGGTGGCACACTTCTTTAGTTCTAGCACTCAGGAGGCAGATGCAGGTGGGATCTCTGTGAGTTCAAGGCCAGTGTGGTCTACAGAGAGAGTTCCAGGACAGTTGGGGCTACAGCTTTGGTCTTTTTGTCTCAAAAAGACCAAACAAACAAACATCCCAAAAATTGTGAACTTAAAAATTACATGAACAGAGCCAGGAAAATGGCTCAACAGGTAAGAGCACAGCTCAGATCCTTAGCATTCCCTTTAGAAAGCTGGCATGATCACACTGGTAAAAGAGCAGGTAGAGGGGGTAGAGACAGAGCTCACTGCTAGCCTAGCTCCAGGTTCAGAGAGATTCTGCCTCAGGTGAATAAAGTGAAGAGCGATAGAACAGGGAATGAGAGGTCCTCCTCTCTAGCTGCTGAGCATGCACCAAAACAAAACAAAACAAAACAAAACAAAACAAACCACACCACATAGGTGGATATACCACAAATGCACACATTGAGATTGAGAGAGAGAGAGAGAGAGAGAGAGAGAGAGAGTGAGAGAGAGAGCAGGCTTTTTTTAAGGTAAAAAAGCCTGATTTTTTTAAAAAGTATTTTATTATTTTAATTTTTTTTATATGTATGAGTGTATATTGTCTGCATTTGTGTTAGTGCACCTGTGTTGTGCAATGCCCAGGGAGGTCAGAAGAAATCAGATCCTCTGGAACTGGAGTTGTGGACAGTTGTTAGCTGCTCTGTGGATGTTGGGAATTAAACCCGGGTCCTCTGCAAGAGTAGTCAGTGATCTTAACAGCTGAGCCATCTCTCCAGCCCATAAAGCCTGGACTTTATCTAACCCAGTGTTAACATTTACAAATTTTGCTACAGGCATCTAGTGGGCTTGATTATACATTACTTTCTCAGACCCACCCAGAATTTTATAGAATATAACATACATACTATGTTATCTTCTCTGTTTTGGGGTTTTTTTTTTTTTTTGGTCTTTTTAAGACAGGGTCTCCCTGTAGCCCCAGCTGTCCTGGAACTCATTCTGTAGACCAGGCTGGCTTTGAACTCACAAAGATCTGCCTGCCTCTGCCTCCCAAGTGCTAGGATTAAAGGCGTGCGCCACAGCTTCTTCTCTCTTTTTTAAGGCAGGACTTTACTATATAGCCCAAGGTGGCTTAAACTCAGACTCCCCCAGCCTCAGTCCAAGTGTTGGAATTAAAGATATGTGCCACCACAGCTGGCTTCATTGTATTACTCTTCTAAAATGTAAAAGTCTCAAGCCAGGTATGGTGTCACATGTCTTTAATCCCTGCACTTGGGAGGGGAGGCACAGGCAGGCAGATCTCTGTGAGTTCAAGGCCAGCCTGGTCTATAGAGCAAGTCCTAGGCCAGCTGGGGCTACAGGGAGACCTTGCCTCAAAACACCAAAAATAAATAAATAAATTAAAATAAAATAAGATTTTAAAAATCCATATTCTAAAAAATATTCAGCATAGGGTTTGGAGATGGAATTGGGGACCTGTATTTCTTAGGTTACCACATATTCTATGTCATTGGCATAGCCCACTAGAAAGAGCTCAGGGGGAACATAACTTCTTTTTTTTTGTCTTTTCGAGACAGGGTCTCCCTGTAGCCCCAGCTGTCCTGGAACTTGCTCTGTAGACCAGGCTGGCCTTGAACTCACAAAGATCTGCCTGCCTCTGCCTCTCAAGTGCTAAGATCAAAGGCGTGCGCCACCACGCACAGCAGGGGAACATGACTTCTAAGAAGTCTCAGTGGGCTAGAGACACAGCTCAGAGGTTAAGAACACTGGTGAGGGCTGGTAAGAGCACCAACTGCTCTTGCAGAGGACTGGGGTTTGATCCCCAGCACCCACATGGTGGCTAAGAACTGTCTTTAACTCCAGTTCCAGCAGAATCTGATACCTCTTCTGACCTCTGTAGCACTGCATGACACGGGTGCACCAACCTACATGCAAACAGTACATTTATACACATAAAAAAATAATAAAAAAAAAAATAAGAAAAAAGAACACTGGCAACACTGGCAGGAGACCAGGGTTCAGTTTCCAGAACCCACATGGTAGCCCATAACTGCCTAGAACTCCAGTTCCAGGGGATCTGATGCCCTCTTCTGGCCTCTCAGGGCACCAGGCACAAACATGGTGCACATAAATACATACATACATACATACATACACACTCACCCACACAAAATGAAATGAAATGAAATAAAGTTAAAAGTAAGTCTCAGGGCTGGAGAGATGGCCTAGCGGTTAAGAGCGCCGACTGCTCTTGCAGAGGACCCGGGTTTGGTCCCCGGCACCCACATGGCAGCTGAGGACCATCTTTGACTCCAGTTCCAGGAGAGTCCAACGCCCTCTTCTGACCTCCATTGCACGACACGGGTGCACCAACCTGCATGCAGACGGTACATTCATACACATATGAAAATAAAATAAATAAATAAATTTTAAAAAGTAAAAAAAAAAAAGTCTCAGCAACACAGAGTCGAAAAGGAAGAAAAATGGGCCATTGGCAGGAGGTACTGAACTGAGCGAGATCATCAAGTAAGTCAGAAAACAGGCACCCTCGTTAATGCCAATACATTATAATCTGCATCTTACTTAGGTGGTTTCTCCACTGTGCGGTAAGTGTTGAAAGCCTGAAGCTGTTGTTGGACCCCAACCAGTGAATTAGCAAATTTGCGGTTGTTCAGGATGATGATGGTTTGTTCGATCCATTCCAGAAGGTCAGAGGCAAGTGACTCATACTTTTCAATCATTTTTTCTGTTTCAATAGCATTGTCAAGCACCTGTAAGCAAAGATTGGAGAAACTGAACACTGAGATGTCACCATGTGAGAGAAACATGCCGCAGATCCACATTAAGCACATGTGCATTTAAGGGCTGGAATGTGGACAGTTTTGTGCTGTTTTGGCAGAAGTATTTTAACTCAAAGAACTATTTGCAAATAGAAATCCAGACAAGGCCTATTTGTGAGCAGTAATAGTTTCACTCCACTGTAATAAGTTCTGCAGATACTCAACAGGGAAAGACTGTGAACGACTTGTGGGAGTCCTGGAGAAGCAACAAAGCCTCTGGGTTTTGAAAAAGTGTAGGTGAGCTTTGGTCACATCCCAAGTTAAAAGCTGTAGGGCTGAGGTTTTATTTTAATTACGGTGAGGATTTTATGACCATGGCGTTACACAGTTTAGTCAATTTTCAACATTCAGTTTCCTGGAAAGAAGAGGGGAGAGGTTTGTATCTGAGAGTTGGCTCCTTGATTCCCTTTCACCCCGTGGAAAGAAGATTCTACTTCTGTGCTGCCATTTGCAGAAGCCACCATGAACTCAGGTGTACTGCAGAAGACAAACTTTACTTATGCACCACAAGTTACTACACTGGTGTGAGCTCACCTTTCCAATCCGTTTTCCTTCAACAGCCAAGGCCTTCATCTTAGAGAAGTAGTGGTAGTAGGTCACCACATACGTGATGATAGACTTCTCATCAGGGTGGTCCACACTGATATCTGTAAATAGAGAAGACTTTGTTCAGAGGGCTACTTACAGTGCTGCTCCCTGGGCAGGAGCCAGATGGAACAACTGTATGACAACACGTACAGTCTACCACCTTATTTTTACATTTGAGAATTCTGTCCTCACTGTATTAATTGTAGGAAGAGGACAAACGCACATCACTGACTCACTTTCCATATGAATATTCACAAAATGCCTTCTGCAGAAAGCACGTTTGTTTCCTTGGCTCACCTCTAATCTGCACCATCAAACTCGCTTTGTGGTCTAGAGTCCCCCTCTCAGCCTATAATCTCCCCGAGTCACTCAGGCTCTAGACATCTTTGTTTCCTTTTACCCACAATCCAGTTAGTGACAGAATTCTTTTTTTTTTAAGGTTTTTTTTTATTAATTTTATTTATTTCTGTATGTGTGAATGTACTGTCTGCATGCAAGTTTGTGCACCCGTGTCGTGCAATGCCGCGGAGGTCAGAAGAGGGCGTCGGATTCCCCTGGAACTCAAGTTCTCCTGGAATTGGAGTTTCAGACGGTTCTCAGCCGCCATGTGGGTGCTGGGGATTGAACCCGGGTCCTCTGCAAGAGCAGTCGGCGCTCTTAACCGCTAGGCCATCTCTCCAGCCCCAGTGACAGAATTCTTAATGTCACTCATAGGTCAGTCCCTCCTCCTGTTCACATAACCAAACCTGAAACAATGGCTTCGTCACTGGGTTTCCCTTTTGTCCTTCTCACTTAACCCAGACTGACCTTCCAGAAGCTCTGGAAGCATAAACACAAAGTGTCCTTTAGTCTGAAGAGTGAAGTACGATCCCTTTAGTTTGTTGGCATCTTGCTGTAACTTCTTTTTTCCTACTCTCCCTTCAAATACTTATTTTTTCTAAGTGCCAAGCACTGTTTCAGACATTTCTAACTCTGCAGCTTCATCTTTTCAGAGCAGACTTCTTCACCATTTCTTACATATGCCTCATATTTTGATATTACTGCATTTCTTCATAACTTCCCTTTGTCTAAAACGGCCTCCTCCACCCCACATTTATTACCATCTCAAAAGGTCTAGCAAGCACACATTTCTGATTCCTGCAACTAGAATTGCCTTCTCCCTGCCTCAGAACTCTGCAAATACGGGTACACAGTCCACTTTCTGCAGACGTTATTTATGTACATTTTACTTGCCTATAAGACTTAATCCCTAAGAGAAAGAATTCTGTCTTAGGTCCTTATCCCACTCTACCTTCCAAATTCTCTGGGTTGTGCTGTACAAAGGAGATGATCAAGATGTATTTATTAACAGAGGAAGCAACTGAATGAAAATAGTAAGTCTCAGGTATGCAATACTGAGGGAAGCACCCAACCTGTGACAGATTAAAAATAAGACATATAGGATGACTCTTAATAGTTGTATAGGCTCTTTATTCAATATTACATTCACACATGCATCTTTATTTTTATTCTCTAAATAGCTCAGTGTGAAGGAAGACTACTTCTTTTATTTTAGCCATGAGAACACTAGGGCATAGGGTTGGGACATTTCCAGCCCAGAGTTACTAAGTCACTCAATAGCATCAAGCACCAACCACAAGTAATACTCCTACTGGAGGGTGGTAAGGAGACCTTAGCCCCATCAATGTATATCCAGAGAAAATTTGGAGAAAAGAAGTAGGGGGACGTGGGAATGGCTGACAGCTGACACCAGATTTGCATCCAATTTAGTGCACATAAAATGTTGATATACCTGAAAGAATAGCAGGCTAACCTTTTCCAACTTGCCTAAAAGTTTGTTTTAACTGATGTTCTTTGGGGGCTCTGAAGAACTAATAATATTTGGGACTAATTTTAGCTTGGGCCTAAGGACAATGGATAAAGAAGACAAAGCCCATAAGAAACATCAGATGCTGTTTTTAGCTCTGGTCTTCTGATGGGAGAACTATCAATCTTCCTTTGATATTGGGTGGTGATTAGAAAGATGCATAACAAATGAGGTATTAAAAGTTTGTGTGATAGGAGAAAAAGAGGTTCTTGTACAAGTACAAAGAGCTGGGTCTAAGGAGAATCTCACAGAAAAGGAGGAGTTAAACATGAAGATTTATCATAGCCTAAAGAATTTTGGTTTCTGTTTATATCAAGATATCACTTAATGGGTTAGCACAAAGATAATTTTATCTTAGCTTCCTGTAGTGAATCTGATACACTGGAGAATAACAAGAAACCAGCTTGGCAGCCACATGACCTCAATTTGCCCTTGGGGAGTTCAACTTCCTGTTCTATATTTATAAGAACTTTAAACTTTCACATACATACATTTTCTTTTTGTCACTATCTGTTTACAGTTGAGAGGCTCTATAAACCTCCAGCCTTACAAACTAATCATTCCTCAATATTAGAAAAAAATACCTCTGGAAAAAAAATTCCTCCGAAAAACCTATGTTGAAGACAGACTTAGAGTGAGGGTTCTATGGGCTGTCCCTCTAAAGTCAGGCTTTTATTGCTACAGGGACTCACTGACACTAGGATCAGTACTACACAGATAATGAGATACAGTCAGCCATAAGAAAATCTGTGCTACTGTTTCATCCACTCACACATTCCCTTCCTGAATGAACCTACTTGTTGTATACGCTCAGCATCTTAAGGAAGCCCTTTTCTCAATCTCTACTTACCCTAAGTGTCCACCCTCAGATGGACATCAGTCAATAAGCATTAAGTGCCTATGCTAGACCGTCAATTGTGAACCTCCAATGACTCCCCTCTGCTGTTAAACAGCCTCTAAAGGTTTTCTGTTTAGCCAACAGAGCTGGGGGTGGGGGTGGGGGTGGGGGCAGGGAGCGTCCTCCTTCCTAGAGGTATTCTCTATACCACTCCTATCAAATAGTCCTCAGATTTTCTTCTTTTCTGGTTCCTTACCTTTGTTCATGGTTTCTCAGGCTATGTTTAAAATCACACCCAGCTTTCAAAGTCTTGTCAAATATAACTTCTTCCCACAAATCCTCAAGTAATTGCTGTAACAAAAATTTCAAGATCCCCTTCCTTTGAAAATTCCTAAAGTGTGCTATACAAATAAAGCGTATCAACACAATGCTAGAAAAGTCTCACCTTTCATATCTAGGGTCCTTACCTTCAGGGTCTAACAGTTTAGTAAGGCCAAGGTGCTGCTCTGCCAGATTAAATGCATTCTGCAGATTATAGTGCGCATTGGATTTCTTCAGTTTATCAAAATCTATCAGGTCAGGCCTATACAGAATGACAACAGTAGAAAATAGCAAAAAAGTCATGCTTCAGAAATAAATCAAGTGTCTAATGAGGCACGACAATTACTCCAGAAATGTTAAAATTAATGGAGTAAAGCTACAATATTATATAATCCCCAAACAATGATACCTGATTTTTGAATAAACACTTTTTTAAGTCTATTAGGGAAATTAAAGATAATAGAGTAAACTTGGTTCGTTAGTTTGGAAGAATTTCACAAATTCTCCTCATATGGAATATAGGAATTTCCATTATGGCACAATTATCGAAGTCACAGATAGGCAAATCCGAAGGCACCCAGATCTGCCACAGAGAAACGGCAGCATTCCGCGCCACCACAGCTCCTATCATTTTCTTACCGGTGTTTGTGTATCAGAGCATTAAAGGCCATGCCGTCCCTCCAGCTAGTGGTGAAATTATGAATGTTGACGTTAGGGTACCTGCCAAGGTCATAGCATAAGAGAAAAATGAATTACTATAAAAACACTTATGTCTTTGCTAAATGCAATGCTCCCTCCCCTCCAAGAAAGTTTTTAATCATTGTAAAATTCAAGGCCCTGGCTATCAATAAAGACTAAGTCTGAGAAACTACCCCTTAACTTCTAGCGTGCTATGAAATAAAAATAAAATAGACAATTGTGTGCTTTTACCTGTTTGGTAATTCGGTTTCAGAAAAAATTTGAACTGTGCCCTACACTTAAAACATTATTGTTACTTAAGAAAAAGTGACCACAATCTTGACAATCTTGCTTTCTTTGGCTTTCCATGTATCAGCTTCTGAGCCCTTTGTCACTGAGATCTGAACTTACATACCATTATGGTACAAAGCAGGTGAGATTACCTCTTCACACACGATGGACCCTTTTTACATAGAGTGCTTAAACTGGAATGCTGTGGGTTTTTTTTTTAATTTTAAATAGTTTTTTTTTAATATTTTATTTATTTATTTATGTGTATGAATGTACTGTCTGCATGGTTTGTGCACCCATGTCGTGCAATGCCGCGGAGGTCAGAAGAGGGTGTTGGATTCCCCTGGAACTGGAGTTCTCCTGGAATTGGAGTTACAAGACGGTTCTCAGCCTCCATGTGGGTGCTGGGGATTCAAACCCGGGTCCTCTGTAAGAGCAGTCAGCGCTCTTAACCGCTAGGCCATCTCTCCAGCCCTGGTTTTTTGTTTTTTTTTAATCTTTTTGAAACAGGGTCTCCCTGTAGCCCCAGCTGTCCTGGAACTCGCTCTATAGACCAGGCTGGCCTTGAACTCACAGAGATCTGCCTGCCTCTGCCTCCTGAGTGCTGGGATTAAAGGCGTGCGCCACCACGCCTGGCTAGAATGATACCTCTCCTAGAAAAACTTCTCTATCCCAAATGAACTGGGAATTTTATGCCATGTCAATTATTAATAAGTTTCTATCTGTAGTTGAGTGAAGGTTCCCACTTGTCTTAACCCACTCATGAGGATATAAGTTCCTTATAGTTTCCATGCTTAACACTCATTACTTATACCTGTAGGTAAGGTATGGTGGCAGTTTATTTTTATGACTGTCTGTCTGTCTGTCATGTGTGTGTGTGCACGCGTGCGTGCCTGCCTGCCTGCCTATCTGTCTGTGTTTAGGTTAGAAAACATTTGGAGTTGGTTTTCTCCTTCCCCCATGTGGCTCCAGGGGATCAAACTCAAGTTGGCATGCTTGGTGGTGAGTGTCCTTAACTGCTGAACAATTTCATCAGTTCCAAGGTAAAAGTTTTGAAAATAACTCACTAATTAACCTGATTTAAAACTGGCTCCAATTAAGAGCCAAGGACTTAAAAGCAGTATCATCATCAGCACTTTACAGGTTTAATATTAGCTAAATTCAGACAATTTCAATAAGCAACAAAACTTGCAGCTTTAGCCAGGCTTCATGGTACACGTCTTTAATCCCAGTACTTAAGAGGCAGAAGCAAGCACATCTCTGAGTTTGAAGACAGCCTGGTCTACATAGCAAGTTCCAGACTACCCAGGGCTACATAGAGAGACCCTGTCTTTAAAACATCTATATATATAGATATATATATATAGATATATTATATATATACTAATAAGTTGCAGTTTTGTAAAAGTATCTTCAACTAATATTTCAGTGAAAGAATAAAAGAAATGAAAACTAGGAAAGATGGCTCATAG
The DNA here is from genome assembly GCA_009823505.1 of Rhizomys pruinosus. Classification (NCBI taxonomy): domain Eukaryota; kingdom Metazoa; phylum Chordata; class Mammalia; order Rodentia; family Spalacidae; genus Rhizomys; species Rhizomys pruinosus. Next base: position 1,754,506 of record VZQC01014711.1, read on the forward strand.
TAACTGTAAAAAAAAAATTTTTTTTTGGTCTTTTTGAGACAGGGTCTCCCTGTATCCCCAACTGGCCTGGAACTCGCTTTGTAGATCAGGCTAGCCTTGAACTCACAGAGATCCACCTGCCTCTGCCTCCCGAGTGCTGGGAATAACTGTAAATTTTTTAAAAAATATTTTATTATTTTTGTGTATGAGTGTATTGCCTGCCTATAAGTAACCTATGCCCTGCAATTCCTGTGGAGTCAGAGGGTGTCAGATTCCCCTGGAACTGGAGTTACTAACAAACGGTTGTTAGCCACCATGTGGGTGCTGGGAATCGAACCCAGGTCCTCTGCAAGAGCAGACACTGAGCCATCTCTCTATCCCCAACTGAAGCTTTCCCAAAAGCAGAAATTAAAGGGAAAAATCTATCCCCAATAAAAATATTGTAAGTGTTATTTTTACAATTTAAGATTTAGCAGTCTGTGGAGTTTCCTCGAGAAAGAGAAAGCAACTCATTAAGGACATATGACGGGTCCAAAGTACAAATCAGAATTCCTTCCACTGTGACAGCTAGTAATGTCAACATAGACAACTGCTTATGTGTTAACAAGACTCTCATGGAAGCCATGGAAAAAGATACTTGTCAACATCTTCTAAGTGACGACTACAGGGAACTCAATCCTGGAGAGCTCCTGGTGCCCTCTGCACCACTCACCCAGCTGTCTTCATCTGGCACCACAGCAGCAGTGCATCCTTAGCAGACTTCTTCTCTTTATTATCTTCAGTCTCCACACTGATATCCTGGATCTAAGGTTCACAAAAAACAAAATTAGATGTGAGTCATCTGCCTGACAGCCACTGAAGAAAGGGTCTGAATGTATATAGAGGGTAAATCTGCCTTACCCTGCAGACCATCTACTCTGAATGTCAGTAAAACCTGTCATGGCTCACCTCAGAAACACCACCAAACTAGGTTTCCTACTCTGCACACAAACTAAGCTGAAGAGAAGACTGGTTACCTGAATATCTGCCTTCCTTCCACTTATCAGAGGTCATTTATGCCCCTAGGAGAGTCCATCTTTGCAATTAGTTAACAGTGGTTCTTATACAAACCAGAGAAGTATTCAGTTTGCTTTTTCACAGTCAACATTTTTCCACATCAGGATACAGCTTTCATTCATTAGGACACTAAGTATACTACTTCCTGAAAGCTGACACAAATGTTCAGAGAGAACCTGTTTGAATACTATGCTCCTATGTTCTGCATTTGTTTTTTTGTTTTTTTTTTAAATGATGATTTTTAAAAAAAAAATTTTTTTATGTTTTTATTTATGTGTATGAATGTACTGTCTGCATGTAGGTTTGTGTACCCATGTTGTGCAATGCCGCAGAGGTCAGAGGAGGGTGCCGGATTCCCCTGGAACTGGAGTTCTCCTGGAATTGGAGTTGCAGACAGTTCTCAGCCACCATGTGGGTGCTAGGGATCGAACCTGGGTCCTGTGCAAGAGCAGTCGGTGCTCTTAACCACTAGGCCATCTCTCCAGTGCCCTATGTTCTGCATTTGTAAGTTCATAAGCAAGTTCAGCATTAGTCTAGTCTAATGGCATCAAAGACAGACTAAATGGCATTTTATTTATTTTTACGTTTACTCATTAATGTGTATGTGCACACATGTGTTAACAGCGTGTGCGTGGTGCGATGCACATTCATGGTGATCAGAGGACAACTTGTGGGAGGCAGCTTTTTCTACCACATGGTCCTGGGGACACCACTCAGGTCATAAGGGCTGGTGGCAAAAGCCTTTAACTGCTCAGTCATCTTGCTGGCCCTTGAATGAGTTTTAATCAAGGCTTTATCACTGATGTACTTGAGCTCCCCATCTCAGGAAGGGCAACAGTGGCCCACCTCACAGCACTAGCATGTATTATTTTGGCTTTCTGTTGTTGAGACAAGATCTCTTGTAGCCCAGGTTGGCCTCAAACTATGTAGTGGAGAAATGACCTTGAGTTCTGACCTTCCTGCCTCTAGCTCCCAAGTGCTATTATCCTAGGACAATAGGCATGTGGCACTATATCCATCCTTATGTTTTAATGAGATTTAAAAAAGAGAGGAGAGATAAATAATGCTCAGCTAGTGTAAAAAACCTGAGGGAATCATAGTCTAACACCCTAATGTCAAATTACACATCCAATATCTCTACATGAGTCCATGTGTACAGCTGAAGCCTATATACCAAGAAACAGTGCCAGACAGGAGAAACCTTCCTTTGAGTTGTTGGCCAGGGTAGTGCAAGAAACTCAGAGAATTATATAGGCCATGGCCCTTGACTGTCTCCCAGAACTGGACGGTAGGACCCCGTGGTTGAAGAAAGGACACCTGGAGACCAGATTTGTAGCAATGGAGCTAGAACTGACCTAAAAGCCACTTCCCCTGAAGGCTAGCTCTCATAGCTTTGGAGAACACTATGCAAGCTGCTAACAACTGATGGCCCAATCCAACACCAGCTTTAAGACCAAATAACCCCAAGGTTATCATATCCCTAGACGAATGTAATTTCTTACCAAGTGCAAAATATGTATCCTTATATTTACAGGAAAATCTCTAGGTCATAACTCATCAAAGAAGCTTCTTTTGCATCAGATGAAGAATATTACATGAAGAGTCCCACAACTGGACACACAAAAACATTGTCTGTGAATTGCCCAAGCCTAAGTGACACATCTACAATGCAACCTATACAGGCTCATGCAACCTATAAGGCTCATGCAACATAGAACAAGGGGCTAAGAGGACACTAATGAATCTCAGCTCTCATTAAGGAAGCTCCCTCATGTAACAGGGGGGCCAGGAACTCAAATGGTCATGGACACCTCAACCATGGAGATTAGGAGTCTGCAGCGTGGTTCTTAGACAGGACTCCCATATTAAGCTTTACTCACCCAGGGATCAGGGAGCACTGTGGAAGAGGGGAGCAGAAATATTTTAGGAGCTAGAGAGGAGGTGTATGACCATAAGAAATAGACTTCTACAAGCTCCTGGGAACCTGCTCATAGGAATGCATAGCAATGATATCAGCATGTACAAGATCCATACAAACTCCAGCAAACAAAAACCCAGCATGGAACTCGGGAAATGGGTAGCAGACCCCAAGCTTAGCTGAAGAAATATTGGCAGCTGATTACTGTTGTATGAGGAAGAGCTGCAAGGGACTCTGGATAGACTGATTATACATCAGTGGATAAGCCTGCATTGAGGCATGTCTGGGGACACTAATTTGGCCACAACAGGCCTTAACATAAATAACAGAGTACATGAATTCCAGTTGGGAGGCTGTGGGAGGCACCAATAAAGAAGGGGGTGTAAAGTAATGAAGACTGAATGAGAGGTTCTGTATGAAATACACAAAAATACAAGGTGCTGAACTCATAGGAAGGACCTATAAATCTCAATTCTTGGTTTAGGTACCTACCAGTTATATAATTTCAGTTAAGTGGTACAAATTCTGTTGTCTGTGGTTTCTTCCTGTAACTGAATTTGGAACAAGGCTTGGGAATAGATGGGGCCAGCCTAGGAGGTCAGATGGTGATCTTTTTCCCTCTGGGTAAAAGTTATTCTGAGGCCTCTCTGCTTACTTCTGCTTCCTGTCAACTCTCCATCCAATTTACAAATCTCCCTAAATTCTGAAATTCCTGAGAGTTAGAAGGACAAAGTACTTTAAGACTAAAACTATATAAGCTTTTAACTATGAAAAATGCCTAAAAATTGAAAGAACTACACTTTAAAAAACATGGCCATTTATATTTGCAGTGATTTTCTAATTATGTGAAATGAGCATGAAGCTCAATTTTTATGAGAAGTCTTAGTTTTCTGGGTGTGATGGCTCACCACTCACACACACACCTGAAATCCCAACACAACAAATAAACATGTACACACACACATACACACATAGGAAAATACCCTTAAAAGCAAATTGTTATGTCAAGTAAAAAAAAAAAAAAAAAAAGAATGTGAAAAAAGAACCTAGACTGACAGGGAAAGGTGGGCTGGATCTTTATGCATTAAAAACTACTTTCTGCCGGGCGTGGTGGTGCGCTCCTTTAATCCTAGCACTTGGGAGGCAGAGGCAGGTGGATCTTTGTTGAGTTCAAGGCCAGCCTGGTCTACAGAGTGAGTTCCAGGACAGCTGGGAGACCCTGTCTCAAAAAAACAACAACAACAAAAAAACCTATCTACTTTCCATTTGTTTAGAAATACACTTATATAGAAAGAAGTTCTTGTAGCTACCCTTTGAAAATGAAGTTATCTACCCATTAAGGCAAGGCACACCCACAAACACTTCTGATTTCTTTCATCATCTTCTATTCTCTTTAAAGGGACAGCAGTATGAACTGTATGTCACCATCAGTATTTAATGGATTTCTGCTATGCATACCTGGGAAACGACACATTCTGGGAGTTATAGGGAAACACATGTGCATGCATGCATGCAAGCAAGGCTCCCACACCCACTGGCTGAGAACTTAAGAGGAGAGATCTTTGTGGATACATGAGGAACGTTCACTGGAGAGACAACATGAACTAGGCCTTGGCTGACATAGAATCAATATGTATCTGAAGAACAGGTAATGATTCAATAAAGCTATAGGAAGAAGCTGCGTCATATCGGGCACCGACACTGCAGGCAGTGTACTAACATCAGTAGTCTCGCTCCAAAGGGACGAAGTATGTACCAGCATTTACAAGTTGAAGTATAGAAAAAGGCAAGCTGACAGGAAGCTCCTTAGTCAATGATTCAACTCAATTCACTCTGAGAATTCTGAAAATGGCTATGTATACCAACTCTCTGACATGCACACTCACTTGCTGTCTAGGGAGGCCACTATGCTTTACTTCAGAAAACTGTGTGAATATGAAAATGTTCTGAATGGGGCTGGAGAGATGGCCTAGCGGTTAAGAGCACCGACTGCTCTTGCAGAGGACCCAGGGGGTTCGATCCCCAGCACCCACGTGGCGGCTGAGAACCATCTGTAACTCCAGTTCCAGGGGAATCCAACACCCTCTTCTGACCTCCGTGGCATTGCACAACACGGGTGCACAGACCGACACGCAGACAATACATTCATACACATAAAAAATAAATAAAATTTAAAAAAAAAGGAAATGTCCTGAATGTAACCTTTGTTGGTATAAGGCAAAATTTAACTCATTTTCAAATAATTTAGGAACTAGCATAACCCTTAGAGTTTTATGTGGGGGAAAAATGCCTTGCTTGTTGCAATTAACTCCATTAGTGATGTGATCTTCTTCCCCTCTTGGACTTATTTAATTGGAATTACAGGTGCTGGGGCTGGATCTGGGAATCTCAATTATTAAGGTGCTTTCTCAATGGCAGGAATAGAAGCAGATGACCAGTTTGAATTTGTGAGCCAGCAAGTCAGGGAGTTGTCTTTCTCTGTAATTCTCTTTCCCCAGAAAGACATGTCCAGAATACTGTTAAATTGAAGCCTAATCCTAGAGGTGAAAGTGAGATGGAAAATGAGTTGGTCACAGTCTGGTTTCAGAGTTGCAACAGGAAAACAAAGGCAGTTATAATTAATTTGACTTTTCTTTCTCTCTCCTCCCTCCCTCCCTCCCTCCCTTCCACCCTCCCCACTCCCCCCACTCAAGGCACAAAGAACACCTGTCACCCACGAGGCAGGACTGTTGGGATGTTTGTTTGCAAGGTAGCCTGACACCAGGCTAAGAAGTTGTTCCAGTACTTCACATTTATTTTAACTGAAGGTCATGAGCATCAAGCCTGGAGAATGAACCAGAACTCTGAAGTGCTAGAACACTGAGCTCTCTCTCTCAAAGTGTCAGAGCGCCCATAGCAGTCTGAACCAGGTGTGTGATCCTGGGCAAGACTCCAGATTTCTCAGGATCATCATAAAGAAAAGCAATTAAGCAAAATGATCTTGACAGTACCTTCTGACTTACAATACTTCTACACCTAGAGACACTCTATCACAAAAAAAAGTCATCACTGATTCAAACACAGATAAGGGTTTTGGATCTTTCCCCCTGAAAACAACTTCTTCACACCTGAAGAATAAGGAAAGATAAGCCCCTCAGAAAATATACCACAACTTGGTGGAGTCTAGCATCTACAAATAAGAACCTAGCATATCACATTATTTTATATTTGCTACTGAAAGCAAAATAGCAGAGACTAGATGTTCAGAGGTGCCAGAAGTGGTGGACTGGTACATCCTAGAAACCCCACACCATGAATCCAATTTGACAGGAAAACCAAGACTGTCAGGTACCAGCATTTACAGGTGAATGTAAGGAGAAGATGGTAGCTTCTGCATTCCTCCAGAGTGAGATCAATCTGGTCTTTGTGGGTACCTATGGAGCGATGAGGCCAACTCCATCAGGGTAGGAACCTCGTATGTGAAATGTTGACCTAAGATGTTTGAAATGGCGACTTCCTTAGCCAAGCTCCTTACCTGGAAGCGCAGGATGATGGTCCAGATGAGGCCAAGGGTCAGCCGGTGGTTCCCGTCCACAATGTCATGGGACCCCATGTTCTCAAGATGGACTCTCTGCTCCTTCAGGAATTGAAGGGCTTTGTCTACATTCTCCAGACAATGGATTCGCATCCGCCCTTTTGTTGGTTTAGGCTAGAAATCAGAGAACAGAGGGAGAAACAGATCATCCAACAGGGCAGGGATAGCTCCCAAGTACTACCCTGAAACACACTGCTGATCACGCAGTGTTTCCCACCCGAAATGAAACTGAAAACTGTGTGTGTTCATTTGGCCTAGTTTTCAAAAAGAACTTCAGTGCTTCTGCTGTCATCTACACAATTAACTTTATAGACACATGACCAAACACTGATGAGGCCCATTTGATTGTTTTAAACATAAATAGGTTGCCACCAGCTGGGTTGGGCCATTTTCTAAGGTCTGCTCAAGATGAAAACGGGATATACCCACAAATCATTAGAATTTTCAAGTGGTAGTTTTGGGAGGACAGATAAATAATAATGAGAAAGGAAAAACAAAAAGGAGGAAAAGAGATCTGAATACCTTAAATGTTCATTTCACAGTTATATCAAAATGTAAAAGAAGCCCTTGAAAGGCAATTTCAAATATGTCTACTGTATTTACTATAAACATCTATTATACCTACTATTATACACACACAAACACACTCAGAGTATACAAGTCACTATGATACGACCTACTGTGCCAAGTCCAAATTCATGTCCCCTTGCCCACCTGCCATATTCCCCGTCTATCTCCCTTTGGGAGATGTACTTCAGACAATGTTAACATCTCACACAGAAGCCACTAGGATGTACATAACATACCTGTCATAAGAATACACTCAGTCTGGCATTTGGTAGCCAACTGTCCTAGCTCCTTCGAATTTACTGGGCCATCTCACTAGTGCATGCCCACCTTTCAAGGTTCTAGTCAAGGCCTATCTTGCTTTTGGAGACATTTCCATTCATTCCAATTCTTACATGTTAACTTTCCTTACAACTCTATACACTGATGGGCTAGACTACGGAGCCTAGGAAATCATCATTATCTTTTGTCTTTGCTATTGTTTCTTACATCACTTAAAATTTCTTCCAACTCAACTGATGGCTTTCTGAGGAGAGCAGGACTGGTGCTTTATAATTCTACTATGTCCTCTAGGGGGTTCTCTGGCTCAATCCTAAACATAAGGCATGTGCACAGAAAACACGAAGCTCTTGGACAGAAAGCTGAACACCTAAAAGTAAGCTGTCCTTTTAGAGGTCAAAAGGCCAGGCACACGGCAAACTAAACATACCCAGGTTAACACAACAGCCACCCCCATGCCAATACCTTGTCCATTTCTTGCTTTTTCTCTCTGTGGTTAAGAGCCTTAGTTATTTACCTGCTAGAGAACATTTGCAAGTGGGGTTACCCAGGTAACAAGTGGCTACTTCAAGTCTGTCCTGTCTCAGAAAATGATTTTACTTTCTTTTCTCCTACAGAAAAGGCAATACTCATGACTGGAAGGATGAGCTACGACACTGAAAAAAATGAGATTACATGTACTAAATTCTATTGTTATATGTAGTAAATTCTATTATTATATGTACTAAATTCTATTTTCAAATAAAAGCAATGGAAAGAGAAATGTCTATTAAAATTAAGCTTTACAGCAGATTAGGAGTTCCAGTCTACCCCGGGTTACAGAATGAGACCTTGCTTCAAAAACCAACCAACTAAAACAAAACAACAAACAAACAAGCCTTTTATTATGACAGTTTTCCTTGTACCCGGAAAGAAAAGGTGTGGGAGGAACACTTATGGAAACTTCAAAATTAATTTAATTCAGCTATGTGGAAAATACTAGGATTTGCTATTTGTGTTACACTAGGTGACAAAAGATTACAACAGTGATCTCATGAAGCAGGGAAAGGGTTAAATGTGAAATAAAAAGAGGCAGGCTCGATCTAGAACTGTACTTCTGCAAAGCTGTACAAGGCTGACACTGGAGCTCTTTGAGAATACCACCCACTAGGCCTGCTTACACTCTTCTTCCTGAGAGGAGACATGTCTGAGCCAGAGCTGCCATCCATGGTGAGGCGGGAAGGGTTACTTATTCCCCAGTGCTGGAAGCACCAAATTCTCCATGTGTTCACATGTGGTCTTTCTGCTTTCTCTTTGATCATCTCTTAGATTAACTATCATTTCTCACTGTGAAAAAAATAGACTATTCACTTGACAGGCAGAGGCAGGCAGATCTCTCAGTTCAAGGCCAGCCTGGCCTATATAGTGAGTTCCAGGCCAGCTGGTGCTGTAGGGAGATCCTGTCTCAAAACAAAAACAAAAACAAACAACCCGCCCCCCCCCCGAAAAAAAAAAAAAAAACCCACAAACTACAATATTGGCTCAAGGTAAGGGAGAGGTCATATTGCTCATACTGCTCTTGTAAAGGATCTGTGTTTCATTCCAAGCACCCACATCACACAAACCATCTGTAACTCTAATTCCAGGGAGTCTGATGCCCTCTTCTTGGCTCCACAGGCACACACACATGGTGCACAAACCTACATGAAGCCAAACATACAAAGAAATAAAAATTTAAAACTTATTTTTAAAAAGGAAAAATGGTATTAAATTTATATTAATACACTTATTTATACATATTATTAAGTGTACTTATTCAGATATATTTTAAATGTTTTGGCTATTGTATTTTTTTATTATTGTATATGTTAAAATCCTTTTATGAAAAACCATGTGGACTAGGCATGATGGCATACACCTATAACCCTTGCAATCTGGAGGATGAAGTAGAAGAATTATGAGTTATAGATCAGTCTGGACAACACAGCAAGACCCTATCCCAGAAAGAAAAGGAAAGGAAAAAGAAAAATCATTCAAACTTTGTAATCACTGTAACTTTTAAATAACTTAAACACAATATAGTAAATGAAATTGAGTCTTTGAGTCTGGATCTTAAGTCTCAGACTATTCATCCATCCGTTCACTCACTGAGAATGGGCCTCACTCTATAGCCCATACTGCTCTGGAACCCCTAGGTATCCTAGACATGCCTTGAACTCATGGTGACATTCTTGTTTCAGCTTTCCAAGTTGAGACAGAAGATAGGAGACATATTCAGCTTTGGTTTTGTTTTCATCTCACTCAAGAAAAACTTTCATTGCTATTTGTGAATTATTTTTGAAAATACAGCAGAATACTGGGCTGGAAAGATGACTCAGTGGTTAAGAAAACTGGCTGTCCTTTCAGAAGACCTGGGTTTGAATCCCAGCACCACATGGCAGCTAACAACCATCTGTAACTAGATCTAGTTCTAGGGGATCCAATGCTCTCTTCTGCCCAACACAGGTGCACTTACACACATGTAGGCAATTCATTCATATACACAAAATGAAAATTTTAAAAAATTAATACAGAAAAATAATCATATCATCTTATTCCATGCTTGAGTATTTACTGTCCTTCTATGTGCTGGAAACCATACTAGTTCTAAGTTTTCAACCATCCAGGAAGTATACAATGAAGACAGATACACTTTTTGCACAACTAGAACAAAGTTGATACTATCCACCTTTATCCATGAAACAAAACTTTGTATGAGAAAGGCAGGCAGGTAATATTGGTATGAACACTATAGTTCTCCCTTTGGTATACTTTTTAATAATTTTTTTTCTGGGTTTATCCAGCTTTGCAAAAAAGCCTACCCAGAGTCAATATTAGAGCTGTTAACAAAGAATACTGCCTGTTCATTCTGTGGCCTACTGGGGATTCTGAAATTATCTTAACTAGACACAGTTCTCTTAAAACTAGAATATGAGAACCTGAGTATGGTAAGTAGCCATAAATTGTGACCCTTTCAAACTGAGTACCTTTTAAAAGGATACTTACTTCTATTAAGGAGGAGATGTAATGAGTAAGTACTTTGGTTTTGCCAGTCAGGTTGCTGAATACACAGTGATGTGTAGATGCGTTTCATGTTTTATATTTTGAGCATGTAATAGGCTTACCACCATCATTATAGTAAATAAAACCTTTTTATTTTTGGTTTTGTAGGGTGGGGAGGCAACTCTGCTCAAAGTCAAGGGATGGGAACTAGTGTCTCTGAGAAGGATGTGACTTCTGGTACAGGGACTTCTGGCCTCTCTTCTGCTGTCAAAGGCTTGCCATTCTCCTGCCTTAGCTTCCACACTCAGGCCTCTTTTTCTTCTCTCTTTCCCCAGTGTTTATTCACCTGACTAAGTTGGATGGTACGTGGTCTACCTATGGGTGGTGTTCTTGTAAAGAAGGAAGATAGAAGCACTGTTTTTTTTCTTTTTCTTTTTTTTTTTAATCATTCTTTTTCAACAGCAGCAGAGTTTCTTTGTTCTCAGGTCTATGAGAGCACAAAAGACTAATTCCTAAATGGGCAACAGTGCAGATGATGAAAGTGGAAGGACTGCAAGGAGAACGGGAAACAGGTTGGGAGCAAGGGCTGTTAACCTTCTCAGTTTCCACCCAATATAACGTTAACATTGTTCTTTGAAACTTCATCCTAAAAACCCAGATCTCAAAGAACTTAAGTCCAGCTCACAAGCAAATAAATGCAGGGGAGAAGACAGAGTCCTTTCAGAATTTCCTTCCCACTAACAGGAAACTCCACAGAACCTCAGTGGAATGTGTGTTTCCATGTAAACATGGGCAGGAGGGTGGGCAATGGTGCTCTCCCAACAGGTTAAAGTATGATGGCTGGGCATCAGAAACACCATTATCAGCAGACAAGGGAAGAGAAATAAAAATGGCAGGTGAACTCTTGTGGCCAATGATTAGATACTGCCAGAGGAAATAGAAAACAGTTAGAGAAAAAAAAACTGTATTTCCCTCAAAGTTGTACTAACACTGGTAGGGCTGTCTTTTTCTTCTTCTGAAGTTGTATACATGTGTGTGTTTGCAGTATTTCTATTGCTCCTGGCCTTTACATCTTTAAAAACAGCAAATAGGGGCAAACCAGAGCAATACAATATGCTTTTGTTGGACAATGATGTACAGGAAACGATTCTGATGCAAGTTATAATTCCTGCACCTTCTAGTAAATCAGTGCTTCAACTTCTCAACCTTTTTATCTACAAAATGGGTATACTGTCAACAATGATCTCACAGAACGGTCAAATGAAATGATAAAATAAACACAGTAGCATTCCCAAATCCAGGATGTTTTAACCAGCAAAGGGCACTGCAAATATTTTCTTCCAAAACATTCTACTTAAAAGGGCTTTCTCTAGAACTCAGAAGATGGCTCAGTCAGGACAGTGCTTGCCAAGCAAGCATGAGAACCTGAGTTCAGTCCCCAGCCACAATGTAAAAGGCTGAGTGTGGTAGCTTTCATTTTGTAGTACCAGTGAGAGGACAGAGACAGGAAGATCCCTGGATCTTTCCCAGGTTCTGGTGACTGACTGACTCGAGAAAACAAGGTGGCTGCTGTCTGAGGCGGCCTAACAATATACACGCATACACACACAGAGTTACTGGAACATTTGTTTTATCATCTTATTACACTACCTTCATGTTTTTAAAACACTATTTCATAACTGAACACACCCCCCCATCTTTAGTGGAATATTAACCTCTTTACAACAAAAGAATAAACAAGACATGGCAAAGTTAGATGGCATACTGGCATTACAACATAAGAAAGAAGAATGAAGACTAATGCCTACATGGCCTAATGGCATATGCCTGAAATTCCAGCTACTTTGGAAACCGAGGCAGGAGGATCTCAGTTTAAGGCTAGTCTGGAAAACTTGTTGAGGTGCTTCCTCAAAGTAACAAAAATAAAGAGGCAGATCTGTAGCTCAGTAGTGGAACACCTGCCTAGCAGGCAAGGCCCTGGATTCACTATCAAAAAATACACACACACACACACACACACACACACACACACACACAAACCCAAACAAATTAACTAAGGCTCAAGTATACCTTGAAGCAAACAGAGCACAAGACATTCCCAAGAGGCCTTTCTCAATGTTCAAGGTATGGTACTTGGACAAATTCAGTAAGCAATAATAAGAAATTAATTTCAAGAGATGATAATGATCTCATAGAGCTATAGACTGATGTGCTGATCAACTACATAGCTTCCAAGATCCAAAAATTCTTACCTGCCATTTACTGAGCAGTACTGCATATGGATCTCTCTGTCATCATTTATAGCTGTGATCACATTTAATCCTCACAATAACCATGATTTAAAGTAACTAGAATTATCATTTTATAAATGAAGATATAATGCTCACAAAGATGAAATAATGAATCCAGCCAGTTTAGTCCACAGTGAATCAGGGCTCTAAAGCTCATTGTCTTTATGTTCTATAAGAATCAGAATACAGGGGCTGGAGAGATGGCCTAATGGTTAAGAGTGCCGACTGCTCTTGCAGAGGACCCGGGTTTGATCCCAGCACCCACATGGCGGCTGAAAACCGTCCTTAACTCCAGTTCCAGGGGAATTTGACACCCTCTTCTGACCTTTGCAGCATTGCACGACAGGTGCACAAACCTACATGCAGACAGAATATTCATACACATACGAAGAAAGAAAAAAAAAAAAAAAGAATCAGAATACAGGGGGGCTGGAGAGATGGCCTAGCAGTTAAGAGTACCAACTGCTCTTGCAGAGGACCCGGGTTCGATCCCCAGCACCCACATGGCAGCTGAGTACCGTCTTTTAACTCCAGTTCCAGGGGAAACCGACACCCTCTTCTGACCTCCGCAGCACTGCAGGACACACAGGTGCACAAACCTACATGCATACAGTACATTCATACACATATAAAAATAAATAAAAATTTTTAAAAAAAGAATCAGAATACAAGGAAGAGTGGGATGCATTTCCATATGAAAGGAAGGAAGACTCAGTTCCCATCTGGCAAATAGTTTTCTTTTAAGAGCTATTTATTTTTTTTTTTAATTGTATTTATTTATTTATTTTTAACAAATCTAGACCCGTATTCCCACTCATTCCCCCACCCCGTCAGAGCTCGTGCGTTCTGCCAAACATGCTTTCTATCTCTTAGTCTTTCTCAATATTTTCCATGGGGACGTTGACTGTTTTGAGCAGAAGTTCACTGTTTCAGTCAGTTCTTTGATGCAGTATTTTCTGTTGTTGTTGTTGTTTCCAAAATGCATTATGTCCAACTGCTTTGTACAGAAGCTCAGGGGGCCCTACACAAGAAATACTTACAACTGGGTAATTGGCACTAGCATCCACAGATGAGGGATACCATTCGTCGTTTGTTTTTCTGGGACTGTGTTACTTCACTCAGCATGATGTCCTCTAGCTCCAGCCATTTTCCTGCAAAGCTCGTGATGTCGTCTTTCTTTACTGCTGCATAGAACTCCATTGTGTAGATGTACCACATTTTCTCTATCCATTCGTCAGTTGAGGGGCATTTAGGTTGGTTCCAGCTCTTTGCTATTGTGAAGAGAGCTGAAATAAACATGCCTGCATGTATCTCTGTGGTGGCGTACGTCTCTGAGGTTCATGCCCAGGAGTGGTATGCTGGGCTTCGGTGGCCAAGTTCATTCTCCAAGTCTTCCAACCCGGGTTTCTCCACAACGCTTTTACTCCATAGGGCTGTAGAGCTTTAAATTCCCACCAGCCGTTGGATGAGGTTCCCCTTTCCCACATATACCTCTCCAGCACTTGGTATTATTTTTTTCTTCTTGATCCTAGCCAGTTTTATTGGAGTAGATGATATCGTAAAGTGGTTTTGATTTGCATTTCCTCTTCATGATTCGTGATGTTGAGCGTTCTCTTGATGGTGTTTACTAGGACCATCTCTAATTCTCTGCTTCTTGACGTCTCGTTCGTTTCTTTTGCCTCCATCTATTGAGCGGGTCGTTTGTTTTCTTTTTTCTTTGTTTTGTGCAGTTAGCATTTCATATATCTGGAACAATGCTTGTCAGATGTAGCTGCAGTGAAGGTTTCCTCCCACTTGTGGGATTCTCTTCACTTCTTTGATTGTTTCTTTTTGCATGTACAGAAGACTTTTGAGTTTGAATGCGGTCTCCATGGTCCAATTGTCGACCTTAATTTTTGGCAGCTGCTGTCTGATTAGGAAGTCATCTTTCTACTGGCCTATGTCTTGTAGTCTGCCTGCCAACTTTTCTTCTATCATCTTCAGAGTTTTCGGTTTACTTGACGTCTTTTTGAGGTCTTTATCATCTGGAGTTGGACTTTTTAAAAAAAAGAGAAGGTAGGGGTTTAATTTCATTCTTCTACCAGTGTGATCCAGTTTTGTCCAGCACCACGTGTGACTTGAGATGCCTGTCTTTTCTTCATTGTGGTTTCTTGGCCCCCTTGTCAAATATGAGATGGCTGAAATTGTATGTGCTCAGATTTGGATCTTTGGTTTTGTTCCATGGTCAACAGGTCTGTTTTTGTGCCCAGTACCAGGCTGTTTTTTTTATGACTATAGCCCTTGTAGTATAGTTAAAAACTGGTATAGAGATCCCTCCTGTGTAGCTCTTTTCACTAGGATTGATTGGCTATTCGGGGGGTCTTTTGTTTTCTCCAAATGAATTTAGAACTTTGTTTCCAAGCCTGTGGAAAAATAACTCTGGGGATTTTGTTGGGATTGCATTAAAATCGTATACAAGAGTTTTGGTAAATGGACATTTTTACAATGTAAATTTTCCCCAATCATGAGCATGGGAGGTGGTTTTTCCCTCTTCTGAGGTCTTCTTCAATTTCTTTCTTTAAGGGTTTAAAATTTTTGTTGTAGAGGTCTTTGGTGTCTTTGGTTAGGTTTGTTCCTAGGTATTTATTGTTTTGAGGCTATTGTGAGTGGGAAGGTCTCTTTGCTCTTTCTCCAGTTGCTTGTTCTTGGTGTAAAGAAAAGGCCATTGATTTTCTAAGGTTAATTTTGTATCCTGCCACTTTGCTGAAGTGTTAATCGTTTCTAGGAGTTTTTTCTGGTGGATTTTTTTTGCATATCTTAAGTAAAAATCATTATCATAGCAAATAGGGATAGTTTGACTTCCTCTTTTGCCATTAGTTACTCCTTTAATATCCTTTTCTTGCCTTATTGCCTAGCAAGTGTTTCAAGCACTATATGAAGAGGAGTGGTGATTCGGGGCAGCCTTGCCGAGTTTCCTACCTTTAAAGGAATGTTCTGTCATTCCCCATTTAGATGTGATTGGCTGTGGGTTTCCTGTATATGGCTTTGATTACATTGAGGAATGATCCTCCAATCCAATTCCTTCTAGGACTTTAAGCCTGAAGGGATGCTGGATTTTGTCAAAGGCTTTTTCAGCATCAATTGCGATATGGTGTGGTTTTTGTCTTTGATTCCGTTATGTGTTTGATGATGTTTATTGATTTTCGTATGTTGAACCATCCCTGCATCTCTGGTATGAATCCAACTTGGTCATGATGGAGTGATCTTCTTGATGTGGGTCTGTATGCGATTTGCCTATTCTGTTTAGAATTTTGGCATCTGTGTTCATGAGGGAGTGGGTCTATAATTCTCCTTTTAGTTCTTGTCTTTGCCTGTTTTGTATAGATGATGTTGGCTTCATAGAAGGAATTTGGGAGAGGTCCCTCTGATTGTATACTTCTAAACAGTTTTCAGAAATAATGGTTGTAGGTCTTTTTGAAATGTTTATATGAATTCCGTGTGTTGTGAAACGTCTGGGCCTGGGCTTTTTTTAGTTGGGAGGCTTCTTATACATCTCTATTTCTTCATATGTTATGGGTCTGTTTAAGCTGCTGGTCTCCTCTTGGCCAAGCTTTGGTGATCCCAAGATTTCAGATATTCATCCATTCTTCTAGATTTTCAAACTTGGTAGATATATAGGTTCTTGTAATATTTCCATATAATTTTCTGATCTTTTCCTTGTCCGTGTGATATTTTCCTTTTCATCACAGATTGTTATTGATTTGGAGTTGTTCCTTCTTTCTTTTGTTAACTGGCTAGAGTGTCTTCTATCTTGTTTATTCTTGTCAAAGAACACACTTTTGGCTTCATTGATTTTTGTAGTTTTCTTTTGTTTCTATTTCATTGATTTCTGCCTGATTTTTTGTTATTTCTTCCTGTCTGTTGCGTT
The DNA here is from genome assembly GCA_009823505.1 of Rhizomys pruinosus. NCBI lineage: Eukaryota > Metazoa > Chordata > Mammalia > Rodentia > Spalacidae > Rhizomys > Rhizomys pruinosus. Next base: position 1,771,098 of record VZQC01014711.1, read on the forward strand.
TAGGGTTCATCTGTTTTGCCTCTCAAGTGCTTTTAGCTGTAGTGTTAGATCATTCACTTGTGCTCTTTCTGTTTTTCTAATGTAGGCACCCAGGGCTATAAATTTCCCTCTTAGGACTGTTTTAAGGTATCCCATAAGTTTGTTGTGTTGTATTGTCATTGTCATGTCATTCCAGGAATGTTTTTATTTCTTTCTTTATCTCTTCCTGACCCATTCATTATTCAATGAGTGTGTTGTTTAGTCTCCATGTGTTCTTGTAGGCAGGAGGGCTTGTCCTGGTTGTTGATGTTGAGCTTCATTGCACTGTGGTCTGACATGATGCATGAAATTATTTCAATCTTTTTGTATTTGTAGAGGTTTCTTCTGTGTCCCAGATGTGGTCAATTTGGGAATGTTCCGTGGGGTGCTGAGTAGAAAGTGATTCTCTGGTATTAGAATGGATGTTCTGTTTAGAGGTCTATTGAGGTCCATTTGGTGTATCATATCGTTCAGTTTCATGATGTCTCTCTGTTTATTTTTTGTCCTGTTGACTATCCAAAGGACTCAGTGGGGTATTGAAATCTCCCATATGAGTGTGTCTGGGGTTAGTCTGTGACTTGTGTGTCCTGGAGAATTGTCTTTATAAAGTTTGGTGCACCAGAATTTGGGGGCATATATTCATAATTGTGAAATCTTCTTGGTGGATTGTTCCTTTGATGAAAATTAATGGCCTTTCTTTTGTCTTCATTTTTCGATTTCTTTTACTTTGAAGTCTATTTTATCTGATATTAAAATAGCAACACCTTGCTTTCTTTTTGTACCATTGCTTGGAATATTTTTTTCCATCCCTCACTTTAAGGTGGGCTTGTCCTTGAAGGTAAGATGTGTTCTTGCAGACAGCATCGATGGATTCTGTTTCCTAATCCATCTCCCAGTCTATGTCTTTTGATTGGGGAATTTAGTCCATTAATATTTAAGGTTTATGACTGATAGGTTTGTGTTGGCTTCCTTTTGCCTTATTATCCATCTGCGGTTTTGATTTAAGGTTTCTTACTTCTGCAGTTTATGCTTTTATATTGATTCTCCTTCTAGTTGCCTGGGTTGGTTGCTCCTTTCTTCTGTTCTTTGGATTTGCTTCAAGTTTTCCTTGAGTTTTAGTTGTTCTGTGTTGTCCTCCAGGTCCGATATTTTGTTCTGCTTCCTCCATTCTGCTTTCTGAGGCTTTTTCATTCCTTTCTCTTGAATGGATGAGTGTTGATTTCCTTTTTCATTCCTCTTCTGATTTCTTTAGTGTTTCTATTTCTTTTTGGGCTTTCTCGATCTCTTTTTGTAGTCTTTTGTTTGCTGGTTGGTTTCTTTTTCTTTTCAGCATGGGATCTTTTCAGGTTTCTACTTCCTTTCCGGAGCTTGTCATTCTCTCTGGTCCTTCTCTGGTCCTCATTCTCTTTTCTTAGTTCTTTAATTGTTCTTTATATTTGTAGTTTCTTAAGTATGTTCCCAATTGTGTTCTGATGTCTGTGTCCTGGGATTCCCAGGGGGGATCCCACTGCAGAGTCTCCATAGGTTTGGTAAAAGCTTGGCATGGGATTATCCTGCACCTTTCCAGTGTAGTCTCTTCTTGTATCCTGGCTATGGGGCTTCTCCTTGCCATGTTTTCCAATGTGAGTCCTGAATGCCTTTTCACTGTGTTGAAGCGTGCTTTGCTTGCCTCCTTCAGATCTTCTCGTAATCTCAGTTGGCGGGGGGGGGGGGGGCGCTCTTCAGCCCGCGCCCCGGCACCTGCCGCTGGGCTCAGGAGATCTCAAATCTCTTAAGAGCTATTTATATACCACTATGTTTCATAGTTTCAAAAGGAAGAAGAGATAACAATGGCAAAATTGAACACAATGGACAGGGTGGGAGTGCATCTCTCTGTCATAAACACTCTCTGAAGCTTCCCCTCAAGAGTGGAGATTTCTACCAAGGAAAGGAGCATCTTACTTCAATTACTTATTGTCAGATTTCTAGGGTGGCATGGGCCTGTTTCCATGGCAATATGTACCCTTTTGTCCTGGATCATTACTGATGGGATAGTCTGAACTGCCATTTAATGGAAGCAAGGATCAATATTGCAATCATGGGACTCAGATCTACTGGGCATGAGAAGGGACTGCAGGCAGGTAATCCTAAGGAAATGCCAGTTTTTATTTACCTGCCTTTAAATTACTTTCCATGTTCTGTAGGGTGTTTTTGTTTTGCAGGTGCTTTTTGTTTTTCCTTTCATGCCCCAAATCACTGTTAACTATTACCACTGTTCCAGATCCAGTTTTCTTCAGAGTCCAAAGGAGAGGAAATCAAGGAGCTAAAAATCCAACTCTAGGGTCTGAAAATAAAATTCTAATTGCTCAGGAAAGTCACTAATCCAAGCCCTACCTCTGAGACCCAGTGTGGCCCTTGGGCCAGTTCATCTTCCCAACATGGACCCAAAGCCTTTAGAGAGCAAAGAGGGAGACAGGTGGTCCCTCCCAGGACCCTGACTCTGTCCCAATTGTCTGTTGAGCTTATCTATTACTTCTGTGGTGGAGATTGAACCCAGGGCCTTGGAACATGGTAGGCAAGTGCTCTACTTAGCAGCACATCTGAATTTACAGAGCTGTGGAGTAACTACAATGGCAGCATTTGCTGTAGAGTCTAAATACTTCCTGGAAGTTGAGTTCCTTTTTGAACAGAAGTGGACACAAAAAGAGTCCCTGGCAGGGTTTTCTAAGGGAAGGATACTGGAACATCGTATCCCACCTTAATAATTCCCCACTCTCCCCTTCTTCCATGGGAATCCAAATAAACTTTGAAGCCACTTGGAGAGCATCTCCCTGGGAGCTGAGGTGTTGGATACAGCATCAGTCCTAGGAAATAACTTGGCCTAGATTCACCATACATACTCCTTATTGTTTCTTAGTTTCTGAGTTATAAGGCCTTCAAAGCAAAGAGACTTAACTTAGTGCTCATTGAAGTCACTTCCACCTAGGTAATACAGGGCTTGTCACCATGCAAGATGAGTTTTAAGTGTCTGCCATTCAGGTGAAGAGCAAGCCAGAAAAGACACTAACTTGCCTCAGGAAAACTACTGCAACCAACATGTGCTTAGGTTTTATCTTTTAAAAAGATATTCATATTCACCCCCTTCCCCCATTCGCACACACAGTCTACCTACTACTAAGCTGAGAATGATAGTACACATCTGTAATCCCAGTATTTTCAAGGCTGTGACTAGAAGATGGAGAGTTTGAGCCCAGTCTAGGCCACAAAGTGAGAGACTCTGTGTCAAAAAAAGCACATTTCTTACTGACTACTAGGCCTAACAGGTTTAGAGAGCAAACTCTTGTCTCCAAACTCTTCTCTGCCCATTAAACTTTGAGCTGATTTCAAAAGACATGTAGGGGCTGGAGAGATGGCCTAGTGGTTAAAAGCGCTGACCACTCTTACAGAGGACCCGGGTTCGATCCCCAGCACCCACATGGCGGCTGAGAACCGTCTGAAACTCCAGTTCCAGGAGAACTCCAGTTCCAGGGGAATCTGAAACCCTCTCCTGACCTCCGCGGCATTGCACGACATGGGTACACAGACTTGCATGCAGACAGTACATTCATACACATACAGAAATAAATAAAATTAAAAAAATAAATAAATAAAAGACATGTAGTGCTTTCTGCCCCCCAAGAATCAGGAAATACATGTTGAAACCCCTTAGTTTCCACCCATCTCCCCCTTGGTCAGGACCCACTCCTGAGGCAACACAAGGGTCTACACACAGGAAAGTGAGCTGTATTCCAATTTCTATCTTGTGTGAGAAAACACTGCCTGTGCACTGGTAACTTCCCATTTCTTCTGTAAATCATGGGAAATAAAAAGGTCTAACTTCATTAGCCTGTAAAGAACTAAATAAGGCAACATGTGTGCCAATAGCCCATAAATCCTAAAAGCTACACACAGTGATATTATCACCATCATACCCTTTCAAAGATGCAACTCCAATTTAACCAAGAAATTTGCTCAACAGCAGAGCCCTCTGACGCCAACCCGAGCACCTTCCTCACCTAGTTCTCATGTGAGCTTTCATGCATGCTTTCCTTCCAGCTAATGCTGACATCTTGTCCTCTGGCTACCCACATCTGAACTCCTACTCCTCCTGGGCCCAGCTGAGCCCCACCTACCTACTAAGGTTTCTGGATACTTCATCTAGAGAGCTCCTTTCCTTTCCTCTCCATAACTCCAGAGCTTGATCAGTTACTTTTCATGTTAGTGTATATAGCACCTGTCATTATTATTTCACTTTCCACATTTATACAGTTAGGTTCCAATTTAATAGTGGTGTGAGTTCTTCTATGGCTGGCTGTTTGGAACAAGGGTAAATGTTTCCATTATAAGTAATATTTAGAGAAGCAGTCAACCTCTGTGACCAGTGTACAAAATCCTGTTTCAACAAAAAATTGATGCTGGCACTGTTTCTTAACAAAGGCTTGACGGGGGGTGGGGGGGGCACAAAAAAAATTCTAAGCAGTTCAATGTGGGATTTTAAGGCTTAACAAATCTGGAGCTGGAGAGATGGCTCACTGGTTAAGAGCATTAGTTGCTCTTGCAGAGGACCCAGGTTTGATTCCCAGCACCTACGTGGTGGCTAACAACTCTCTGTAACTCCAGTTCTGGGGGATCCAATGCCCTCTTCTTTTTTTGGTCTTTTTGAGACAGGGTCTCCCTGTAGCCCCAGCTGTCCTGGAACTCACTCTGTAGACCAGGCCGGCCTTGAACTCACAAAGATCCGCCTGCCTCTGCCTCCCAAGTGCTAGGATTAAAGGCGTGCACCACCACGCCTGGCTCCTCTTCTGACTTCTTCAGGAATTGCATGACATAGGTGTACTTATCTACATGCAGGCAATACACTCATACACATAAAATAAAAATAATAAATAAAACATTAAAAAAGCCAAATCTAATGTATATCTTATTTTCTTTATCTAGATCAGCCTGTTCTAGATTTAATGGTTACAAAACAAAACAAAAAATCTGAACTTTTTTGGTTGCTTTTTCTTCTAAAAGACTCATTATAATATTCAGAAAAATTAAGAAACAACAGGCAATCAAAACCTAATGATATCTGAGACTGGAAACAGCAGGGGCTGGGAGAAGGCCCAGATCTTGGAAAGGCTTCATCTTAGTCAGGAGGGAACTCAGTCTGGAAAGCAGCAAGGCAGAACACTGGCTGTTTTCCTTAGAATCTTTTTTCTCCAAGGGCTGTGAAAGGAAGGTCTTAGTTATAGCAAAGTTCTGAACCTAGTTATAACCTCTGGCATAACTTCAGTATTTCAGTGCCTGTCTGATGGCATTATGCCAGGGGCCTTTCTCCCTCCAAATGCTGGTGCCTTGCTGGGTGAACCTCTACCCTTCCACCCTTCCAGTCCCACCAGACCTTGATCTCAAGGTCCAAGTAATAGAGTGGTAAGCAGGTTCTTTGCTCACATTTTTTTTTTCCCTGACAAGATGATGCTAAATAAATGGCAAGCTTATATTTTTAAAATAATATTGAAACAAGACCTTGGTGAAGAGTTATGGTCCACAGTGATTTCAGAGTAAGATGCTGCGATGAAATGGTTTTTATTTCTCATTAATCTAATCCCAGTCAGCAGCAGTTTCTTGACTCAGCTCCAAGGTTTTCTCCATGAACTGACACACCTGACATAGGTGTGGACACTAGAAGTGAGGACACTTCTAGTCCAACCCAGGACTACAAATGGGAATTCCTGTTCCCAAGTGGATCAGAGTCATGTTTGTTGACAACATAAATGCCTGACACCTCAAAATTATTTAATTCATTCTATTAGGCCAAAATCCCAGGTAGTGTTCTAGATCACTGAACTAACATTTCTTTTAGGTTCACTCAGGTTCACTCAGTAGAAACAGATACATACATACATACACACATACACACACACACACACACACACACACACACACTTTCCCTCTCTTACTCTGAGTTTTTAGATCACTGGTGCAGAAGACCCAACAAAGATTGACTATGTTATTAACCTGAGTGCAGTAAGTAGCTAGTACATCACCAGGCCTGGAATTTACCCAGGTCTGGAAGTGTCAACCATTTCATTAGTTTTAGAATATGAATATGCAAGAGCCTTTTGGGACAACTCCCAAAGGAAGGACTTCAGCTTGAGTACTAACAACCTCAGCAGCCAATGGTAGAGTGTTTTTTTTTTTTTCTTTCCAGAAAGTTCCATAAACCAATGACCATGATCAAATAAATACAAGCTTTAGCTTACTATGTATGAGGTCTTCCTACTCTTGCAATATGAGGAACAATCAGATCACCCAGCCTATAAACCAGGAAAGACATGAGGAATGAATTTTGAAAATGAATGAATCTGAAAACAAAAATCTCTGGCACTGACTGCCTGACAGGGTGGAGATGGTAGCTGCCTTCCATCCTTCATCCCTTTATTCCTAGGTCTCTGAGTTATTGGAGGGGGTAAAAATACACACATACAAAACAGAGGTGAATGTGGTGGTGTTGAGGCAGTAGGATTACAATGACTTCAAGGCTAGCCTAGGCTATAATAAAACCCTGTCTCGACACACCAAAAAACTTTATTGCTAAAAGCAAATAGTGAAGTGGGATTTATTCTCACACAGCTAAGAATTATGCTTTGGTAGTGTTTTTTACCCCCCGCCCCCCACTAATATTTTTGTTGCCCTATTCAGATAAAGGATAATGGGGGTAAAATCCCATTTATTATATAGGCAATGTCAAGGTCACAATCTTCTTGCAATAAAAGAATTGTGAGCATTCAAAGGTGAACAATTCCTACCCACATGAGTTTTAATTATTTTTTAAAAGCTACTTCAAAACATTAAAACAGAAAAAAATATACGTGGTTAAATGCTAAGAGGCCAAACACCAAAAAACAAAAAAGAATACTTTTTGTAACCTGCGTATCACAATAATTCTAGCCTAGCCTCTTAAACAAGTTTCACTTTAAGAACAGAAAGTAAATGAAATAAATGAATATCCTGTTTCCCCTCCTCACATGGAGCCATTCTCCAATCCTCACATCACAAAACTAAACACTTCTTGCAGCCATGGGTTTTGTACGGGGGTGGGGGGGGTGTCTCTTATTTATCTAGGTTGACCTACAAATATTCTCAAAGAAAATGAGGCAGTAATGCCTACATGCTCGGGGAATGAAGAGCATGGACAGAACTTGATGGACAAGACAGGGCTTCACTATCCTTTGAAGCCAAATCTTTGTCTCTTTCTACTTAGGTTTAGAGATGCCATTCTGTTCACAGATTCCTAATAGGGGTAGATAAATCTTAGCCTCTTGTCAGCAGTCAGGGGTGTGGGTCAATCTGCAAAAAGATCCACTGTGACTGTCAAGTTACAGGGTAAAAATAAAGATTAAGTTAAAAATAAGGCTTTTTTGGCAGCTCTGCCAACTACTAGCATCATATTTTCCAGGTGATGTCAGTACAGATGTGGGGCTCTATCCCTGGGTGTCAGTCTTGGCTCAGTCATACCACCACCTATGGAACTACATGTGCTCTAGTAGAAAATATCCTTTTCAAGCTAAGTCAAGGCAAAAAGTTGTTGGCAGTCACAGTGACTGGTTTAACTTCTCTAGCTTAAGGTATGTAAATGAAAGTGACTTCAGAGAAGGCCACACCAGCTCTGAGAAACAGATTCTGAATACAGTTTTCACTATGGACTGACAATTTCTCTGCCCAAAGGACAGGATGAATTAATCAGATGCTCTGCTCCATTCCCAAGGAGATGACAAAATATCAGCATCTATCTCCAACCTCCCCAACAAAAAGAAAGTAGGAAAGCAAACTAAAACCACCAGAGGCCACTGAATTCCATCCTTGCCACCTTGAGATGGCAGCTCAAATTTTCCAAAGAATCATCAGTAAGACGTAAATTTAGAAATCCCTCCACAATCTCATGTAAGCTGCAGATTCATCAGAGCCAAGATCCGAGCCTGGCCCCTTTGTTTCTAGCACTTCCCTACCAAAGGGGAGCTTTCCCACAAATGAATCCACTTTATTACAGTTCAAGAGCGTCCAAACTCCCAAGTGTGACAACAGAGATTCCTCCAAAGTGTTTACACTCATAATTTCCTTCACAAAATATTAATTACAGAGTTCACCAGGAGACTGGCCAACACTTGCTTTTTCAAAAATGTATTTTGAAGCCAGACATGGTGGTTGCACACCTTTAATTCCAGCACTCAGGAGGCAGAGCCAGATGGATTTTTGTGAGTTCAAGGCAAGCCTGGTCGACATAATGAGATCTAGGCCAGCAGGAGCTACATAGTGAAACCCTGTCTCAAAACAAACAAAAAACCCAAATCCAAAGTAATAATAATAAAATAAAAATAATAATAAAATTATATATACATACAGAAGTGTGTGTGGTTTTTTTTCACCTGTGGTGTGAGAAACTATCATTTTTACTTACCAGCCTTTCTCCGGAAAGGACCTCCAGCAATTTGATGAGCATCCGTCCATCTCTAAGGTCAGTATACAAGTCTGTGATTCGGCAGGACACTCGGGCAAGGTGGGAGTTGACCCACTTGGTGAAGGTCTTCTTCTGTACAGCTTCACGCTCATCTGTAAGCAAAAGAGAACTTGCTTTATCACCAACCCAGCACTGGCAGCAGCAGATGTCTGCCAGCAGGGCCGCAACAGCCACTCAGCAAGAGAGCACCTCCACTGAGACCCCACTTGGGTCTTGACTGCAATCATCTTTCAGGACTGTAGGACTCAGCCAGTCCTTGCACATGTGAGCTACTCCAGGCTTTCTGCTAGCAGAATGTGTTTCATTTCCTCCCATGCCCTTTCTTCTCATTCCCACTGAAAAGGCAGCAGGATACAGTAGATGAAGACTGCCGAGCTTCTGGTGACTGTATGTTCAACCACTATTCTCCAAAGGTGCGTACCAGGGAAGCAGACTGAACTGCAAGGACAGGTGTACACGAGCTCAGGAGACAGCAGGAAACTGCTTCCCTCAGATACAAAAGTTTAGGTAACACCTGACAAGGTAAATTACTCATCATCGTGATTCAAAGTCATGGACCCTCACAGAGTCAGTCATATATACTGTGGACAATAGAGAAAATGTTGAATGACAAGGTATCTGCCCAGTCACCAGGGAGATAGGTCCAGGGCCCAGTGTTTCAAAAAAACACACCAAAACTCTGGTGTCAGAGATCACTTCTACAAACTGAGTGGATAACAACTATCTGCAAACTTTAGCCATTCACTGAAAAGGCAGCTACTGGCATACAATCCAAAGTATGGATGCTGGGCTGGAGAGAAGGCCTAGCAGTTAAGAGCCCATCCGGGTTCGATCCCCAGCACCCACATGGAGGCTGAGAACTGTCTTTAATACCAGTTCCAGGGGTATCTAACACCCTCTTCTGATCTCTGTGGCATTGCATGACATGGGTGCACAAACCTGCATGCAGACAGTACATTCATACACATAAAATAAATAAATAAATAAAAATTTTAAAAAGTGATTAATTAAAAAACATACCTAATTGTACAGCAAACTGAGTAACGTCAATGTTATCTGAAAACAACTGTGCTATTATATTGTAGAATCCCTTAAAATAAACAAATAAAAGAGAAAAAAATAAAAAAATAACAAAGTACGAATGCTGCAAATTCAAGTCATTTGGAAAATAGTACTAAATTTTTAAGTTTTTCAAGTCTCAATGTCCCAGGTTCTGTCCAACTCACATCATAAAACACTCTCTCCTAGAACTGGCTCTTTTGAATCACTTACAAATAGCCTTCCAAACTTTGTTCCTACAGGGTGCTCTAATGAGGTTGCTGAAGACATTCAACATGCATCTGGAGTATATCCTGGACCCACCCACACTTTCTGACTGTTGTATACAGTTACCCTACTGCCAGTTACACACCCTATTTTTAGTTCTACCAGAGCTCAAGTTCTACTCCTAGTGCAAGCTCAAACCCATAACAATATTTACACATGGCTACAAAAAAATGAGTTGAGAGCCTAATAACGCATTTAAAAACCACTGAGTAGCCGGGTGTGGTGGTATATGCCTTTAATTCCAACATTTGGGAGGCAGCGGCAGGTCATACCACCACCTATTGGAACTACATGTGCTCTAGTAGAAAATATACTTTTTTTTTTTTTTTTGGTCTTTTTGAGACCGGGTCTCCCTGTAGCCGCAGCTGTCCTGGAACTCACTCTGTAGACCAGGCAGGCCTTGAACTCACAAAGGTCCTCCTGCCTCTGCCTCCCAAGTGCTAGAATTAAAGGCGTGTGCCACCACGCCCAGCCAAAAATATACTTTTCAAGCTAAGTCAAGGCAAAAAGTTGTTGGCAGTCACAGTGACTGGTTTAAGCTTTTCTAGCTTAAGGTATGTAAATGAAAGTGACTTCAGAGAAGGCCACACCAGCTCTGAGAAACAGATTCTGAATACAGTTTTCACTATAGGCTGACAATTTCTCTGCCCAAAGGACAGGATGAATTAATCTGTGAGTTAAAGAGCAGTCTAGTCTACAGGCCAGCTGAAGAAAGAAGCCAGCTCTCTTATACTCAGTCATAATGGATTTATCTGGCCCCACAAGTAGGTACTAGGATCCAAGGTTGGCCAGAGAGATAGTAAACTGCCCAGTATCTAGAGAAGATTTGGTGCAGAAGCCTCTAGCCAATCCACTATTAAGAGGCAAAGACAATGTTGGACCAGTTTTTATTGTTGCAACCCAACAGGGTACCTGCCAAGATACCTGGCCACCTGCTCCAATCAGCAACAACTCAAGGTCCAGCCTTTCCCTAAGGAAAAGCCCATTTAGAGGAAAGACGGCCTTTCTCCAGGGACACTCGGACACAAAGGATCAGAAAGGATGAGACTAGAGGAAGGAGGGAAGAAAAGGCAATGAAGGGCACAGTGTAACCTGCAAAAGAAGCTGAGCTAGTTAACATCATGACAAATCACATGGAAGAGGCCACATGAATTATTAATCACACAATCATCATGATGGATGGTAACTTTATCACTATAGTGGCAAAGGTAGGTACATTTGGCTGTTCTGAAAGGGCAGACCAGAGAATACAGATACATCAAGCTTCTACTAGGGACCTTTCACAGTCTCTACCCTGGAGATCAGTAACTCCTGATTCAGATGTCGTTAGGGTCAACTGATCTTTTAAAAATTACCGTCTGAAACTCCAATTCCAGGAGAACTCCAGTTCCAGGGGAATCCGATACCCTCTTCTGACCTCCGCGGCATTGCACGACATGGGTGCACAAACTTGCATGCAGACAGTACATTCATACACATACAGAAATAAAGTTAATAAAAAAAAAATTATAGTTTCTTTTATATGCTACACAGGAGTTAGAAAATGTCTTTAAGGAGGCCCTTAATGGGTATTCTAGGCTGTTAATTAGGGGTGTGGGACTCAGTCTCTATCACACCCACTCTATCAAGAGAACAAGATCAAAATGAAAACCTGCTTGGATTAAAATATTTCTAAGTAAACAAGCGTAAAATGTGTTCCCCAGCTAGCCGCCATTCCTTTAGGTGAATCTCACATTAAAGAAACACTGGCAGCTTCTTTCAGCTCCAGAATTAATAGGTTCTTGTAAGAGGAAATTTCTAAGATTTGCTTCAAATTGCACTCCCTCTGAACCTTGCCCTAAAGATTTACAGCTCAATTCCAGCCGTCCTGCTGATCATGAGGCAGAAAGAACTGAGCTCAAACAAAACATAGCCAATCTGTGTAAGGAGGCTCCATACAGCTGCAGTGTGCCTCAGAAGGAGGCTCTAAGAAGAGGGAAGGAAAGGAAAGAGAACTATACAATAAAAAGATCAGAGGTTGTGCCCTCCTTCCTGTATGTGCTTACCCCTCTTTCCTCTTTCCCCCAGTTTCAGGTTGAGGAAGAATGGGGGTGGGGGGGGGGCTTTCCTCAGGTCAGGTTTTGTACTACTACACTGAAAAAGGCATGAAGATTCTGCCCAAACTGAAAATATTCAACACATTTACGTCGTAAACAAAGGAAGGCAGATAGTGTGGTGCACAAGAAATATTCCTGAAGCCGGGGGTGGGGGGTGGGGAGTGGGGGGAGTGGAGAGGGGGTGGGGGGGTGTTATCCAGTGGCCCAGTTGAGGACAAGGCTCCTGTCCTTGGAGACACCTCCTTTGTTCCACCCTTCCTGGGAAGGCAAAAATGACATCATCCCAGTATTCCCCACCCAGAGAGGCTAGAGAGGCTAGAGGAGACCAGGCCAGACCCTGGGAAGGAACACAAGGCTCTTGGCATAGACAATGGAAGAGGATTTTCAAGCTCAAGCTGCAGCAGCTGGCCAAACTATGGGAGGAAGTAGAGGGAGTCAGAGGAAAAGAGCCAACTTCCAGCCCTAAGGCAAGGGTGACCTTACAGAAAGGGAGTCCTAGTAAGTGCCATACTCATCTGGGTATTTACACCAGAGGTAATTATGGTCCCCAGGGGACATTAAGCAAAGTGTACAGACTTTCTTTTTGATGGTCATGACTGGGGTGCTATTAGCACCTAGAGTGTAGAGCCGAGGACATTGCTAAGCATCCTACAGTACCAAGGACAGACAGCAGCCCCCACAATAAGAAGCATCTAGTCCAAAATGCTGATGATGCCAGGATTGAGAAACCTGGGTTTAAAGGTTCTAGGTTTATACCAATTGCAGATGGTGTTAGTGTCTCAGACTGCACACTCCAGAGAAGTACATCCAAATTAAGGTGGTGTCCATTCATCTTTCTTTTAGTCCACATCAAAGCCCCTTTGAGTCTGATGGTTTGTTGACCCCAAGAGGCAGAAATTCCCCTGCCTTTAGGTATATTCATTCCACAAATGGCATGCTGCAAAGCAGAAGAGTAGCAGTGTAGCTGGGGAATGGGAGCAGTCCCGGGCTAAGTCAACATAACAGTGGACATTCAGTTGCCTCTGCCATTTCCATTTTCTTCTTACTCTTTTAGGGCTTTTGTGCAGCTGTTATCAAATCCAATCACATACATTCATTATAAGGACACAGCTAATGGCTGCCCAGTATCAAACAGGACAGTAAAGTATTCATTGATGTGCCCAGATTATTTCAACTGTTCATTAAGCTAGTTCTTGCTCCATTCTCCAGCAAAGAAGCATTCTCATCAATTCAAACCATGAGATCTTTCCAAGGATCATGGAATCATAACCTCAAGGCTGAGCAAGCTTTTAGAAGCCATCTAAATCAAATTTCTTTCAAAAGTGAAATAATCTAGCCGGACTTGGTGGCACGTGTCTTTAAGCCAGCACTTGGGAGGTAGAGGTGGATGGATCTCTGTGAGTTCAAGGCCAGCCTGGTCTACAGAGCGAGCTCTAGGACAACTGGTACTAAAAGGGAGACCCTGCCTCAAAAATACCAAAAAAAAAAGGGAAAAAACTAAAGTGAAATACTCTCTTCTCCAATACGTGGCTAGTTTTTTCAAATTATAAGGTGAGCTGAGTGTGGGGGTGCATGCTCTTACTCCCAACATTTGGGAGGCAGAGGCACGCAGGTATGTGGAAAAGGAGGTCTATTTGGTCTACTATACTAGAACTATAGAGAGTTCTATGCCAGCCCAGAAAACAGAAAAACCTTGTCAAAAAATATTAAGGTGAACTTAGTAGTATAGGCAGAGAATCTACACATTTGGAGAATCTACTCATTCTGAGACCTTGACTCAAATTAAAATGTAAAAAGCAGGCTGGGTTCTGTGGTAGAGCACTTGCCTAACATGTGTAAGGTCCAAAGTTCAATCCTCAATATCCTCAAAACAAAACAAAAATAAATGGGTAAAAATCCCAGACAAGGTTTGTAAAAATCATATGTGCGTGTGTGTGGCAGGAAGCTGTATGAAGATGTGTATAAGAACATGTCACGTTTATTTTACAGAAAATTTAAAAAGAAAATATCTCTACTTTATGTACCGTGTGTGTGTGTGTGTGTGTGTGTTGTGTCTGTTGTGTCTGTGTCTGTGTCTGTGTGTGTGTGTGTGTATCTGTGTGGGAATATGTGTATATGGTGCGGGTGCCCACAGAGGCCAGAGCCATCTATACCCTGGAGCTAGAATTACAGGCTATGAGCAGCCTGATGTGGGTGCTGGGTCTAGAACTTGGGTTTTCTTGAAACACTTCTAGGGCAATAAGGCAAGAAAAGGAAATTAAAGGAGTACAAATTGGAAAAGAAGAAGTCAAGCTATCCCTTTTTTGCTGATAAGACTGTTTACTTAAGGGATGCTAAAAACTCCACCAGAAAACTCTTAGAAACGATAAAGAGCTTCAGTAAAGTGGCAGGATACTAAATTAACCTAGGAAAATCAGTAGCCTTTCTTTACACCAACAGCAAGCAACTGAAGAAGGAATACAAGGAGACTTTCCCACTCACAATAGCCTCATAAACAATAAAATACCTAGGAACAAACCTAACCAAAGATACCAAGGATCTCTACAACAAAAATTGTAAACCCCTGAAGAAGGAAACTGAAGAAGACATCAGGAGATGGACAAACCTCCCATGCTCATGGATTGGGAAAATTAATATAGTAAAAATGTCCATTCTACCCAAACTCTTGTACAAATTTAATGCAATCCCAATTATAATTCCCAAGAGTTTCTTCACAGGCTTGGGAAAAAAAGTCCTTAATTTCATTTGGAAAAACAAAAGACCCAGAATAGCCAAAGCAACCCTGAGTGAAAAGAGCCATACAGGGGGGATCTCTATACCAGACTTCAAACTATACTACAGGGCTATAGTCATAAAAATAGCTTGGTACTGGCACAAAAACAGACCTGTTGACCAATGGAACAAAACTGAAGGTCCAAACTTGAGCATATACAATTTCAGCCACCTCATATTTGACAAGGGGGCCAAGAAGACACCATGGAGGAAAGACAGCATCTTTAGCAAGTAGTGTTGGCAAAACTGGATCACCACTTGTAGAAGAATGAAATTAAACCCCTACCTCTTGCCCTGTCCAAAAGTCAACTCCAGATGGATCAAAGACCTCAACATGAAACCCAAAACTCTGAAGGCGACAAAAGAAAAAGTTGGCAGCAGCCTACAAGACATAGGCATAGAAAAAGACTTCCTAAATCAGACAGCAGCTGCACAAGAATTAAGGTCGACAATTGACAAATGGAACCTCATTAAACTCAAAAGCTTCTGTACATCAAAAGAAACAATCAAGCCAGGTGTGGTGGCACACGCCTTTAATCCTAGCACTTGGGAGGCAGAGGCAGGTGGATCTTTGTGAGTTCAAGGCCAGCCTGGTCCACAGAGTGAGTTCCAGGCCAGCTGGGGCTATAGGGAGACCTGTCTCGAAAAAAACAAAAAACAAAACAACAACAACAACAACAACAAAAAAGATGGAACACAGAGCTGAACAGAGATTTCACAAGTGAGGAATAAGAGATGGCTGAGAAACATCTTTAAAAGTGTTCAACGTTGCTAATAATTAAGGAAATGCAAATTAAAACCACTTTAAGATATCATCTCACTCTGTAATACAACTGGCTAGGATCAAGAAAACAAATGATACCAAGTGCTGGAGAGGGTGTGGGGAAAGGAACACTCATCCACTGCTGGTGGGAATGTAAACTCATACAGCCACTATGGAAAGCAGTGTGGAGAACCCTTGGAAGACTCAGAATGAACTTGCCACCTGACCCAGCCATACCACTCCTGGGTATGTACCCACAAGACTCATCTTACCGCAGAGATACATGTAGAGCCATGTTTATTGTAGCTCTCTTCACAATAATAGCAAAGAGCTGGAACCAACCCAAGTGCCCCTCAACTGATGAGTGGATAGAGAAAAATGTGGTACATCTACACAATGGAGTTCTATGCAAGAGTAAAGAAAGATGACATCATGAACTTTGCAGGTAAATGGATGGAGCTAGAAGATATCATGGTGAGTGAAGTAACACAGTCCCAGAAAAACAAAAGACGAATGGTATCCCTCATCTGTGGATGCTAGCACCAATTACCTAATTGTATGGCAAACTGAGCAATGTTAATGTGATCTGAAAACAACTGTGCTCTTATATTGTAGGATCCCTTAGAAAAATAAACAAATTTAAAAAAAAAAGAACCTGGGTCTTCTAAAACAGCAGTATATGCTCTTAACCACTGAACCATCTCTCCCCATCTCTCCAGTTCCCTCTTTTTTTTTTTGGTCTTTTTGAGACAGGGTCTCCCTGTAGCCCCAGCTGTCCTGGAACTCACTCTGTAGACCAGGCTGGCCTTGAACTCACAAAGATCCGCCTGCCTCTGCCTCCCAAATGCTAGGATTAAAGGCGTGTGCCACCACACCCGGCAAGTTCTCTTTTTGTGGTCTTTTTTGAGACAGGGTCTTTCTTTAGCTCCAGCTGGCCCAGAACTCACTATGTAGACCAGGCTGGTCTTGAACTCACAGAGATCCAAGTGCCTCTGCCTCCTGAGCGCTAGGATTAAAGGTGTGCACCACCACACCTGGCTAGTTCCTTCATTTTTAATATAAATAATGGCATTTGCTTAAAATACACTTAATATACAATAGGCTCATATCTAAATATTCTACTGTCCTCATAATTATATAATGAGATAGGAGCTGATTCTGCAGGCAGGCTGGCTCCACAGTCAGGACTCTCAATGACTATGCAATAGTATCTCATGTATAACACTGGGGAAAAACAGCACATTTCCACAACACAAGACTCAGAATCACTCATCATTTCACCATCTTAACCCAAGTCTTTTTTGTGTGTCGCTAGTCTCCATGTGGGCTGGTGTTTCCACCAACATTGCCTCTGTTTCTGTGGCCTCTTGAGGTTACTCTACCTTCAGAGATACAGAACAGGTGTCTTCCTCACTCCTTTGTGTATAGGCATTTCTTCAGGTTAAAACATTCAACACCCCTTTTCCAATGATTACCTTCTCAGCAGCCTGCACATTCGGAGATAGAGACAGTGGGAAATCAAGTAAAGAAAGAGCAAAAAGAACCAGCAGTCCTACATGGGGGAGCTTGGTAAGGCAGGCCCCATGGCAATGCAGAGGTGGGAGACTGCTTTCCACCCAAATTGTCTCTGAAGTTCTGAGAAACTAGGAACAAGAAATGGTTCTGGCATGTAAAGACCCAGCTAGGTAGGCTGTTGGCTCTACAAACTCAAAAGACAAAGTAGCCAGGTATTAGTCAATTAAAAGTATCAAGCAGACAAGGAAACTCACCCCCAAGTAGTGAAGTAGTGAACCGTAAGTGAAATCCTATTATTGGAACTCATTCCATCAAACACAATTTTACTGCAGATATGCTCTGCAATAGCATATCAATAACATTGCAAGGAATACTTCCTCAAAGCTTACTAGAACCTCATAGCAACTGTCAAGGAAGTATAATCTTGCAGAGGACCCGGGTTCGATCCCCAGCACCCACATGGCGGCCGAGAACCGTCTGAAACTCCAATTCCAGGAGAACTCCAGTTCCAGGGGAATCCGACACCCTCTTCTGACCTCTGCGGCATTGCACGACAAGGGTGCACAAACTTGCATGCAGACAGTACATTCATACACATACAAGAATAAGTAAAAGTAATTAAAAAATTTTTAAAAGAAGAAGTATAATCAAAGTTATCTCCGCAAACCCAAAGGCTCAATGAGTGTCACCAGCCAGGGCTGGTACTCGAAGGGATGTTACTCATCTTTCCCATTTTTCAGTCACATAAGAGGGATTATAATGAATACCTAGCACCTTTTTGCTGTTTCTTTCTCTCCCACCTCCCCTGCTGGGGATTGAGAACTCCAGGGCATCCCTCATCACTTCCTTTTCATTATCGGGTTTCTGATAAATACTTAAAAACTCCAGTCAGGCTGGGCAATGTAGTGCAAGCCTTTATCCCAATGTTGGAGAGGCGAGGCAGGCAGCTCTGTGAGTTCAAGGCCAGCCTGGTCTACAAGAGTTACAGGCGCCAGCTGGGGCTGCAGGAGACCCTGTCTCAAAAAGACAACAAAACAAAATAAAACCTCTCATGTCATTTGAATTAATGGAGAACAGAAAAACACCTTGTTAAACCAAAGACCTAGAAACACGTTCTCCATTACCATTCCCTATTAGTACCATAACATTTGTTCTTTTTAGAGAACGGCCATTACGATACTGGAAAGCCGGAATACTTCAGTTATTTATTCACTCTGAAGAATATCTTATAACTGAAAAAAACAAACGCTATGTTAGTACAGGTCCATTTACAGGATACAACAGCTTTGGTGAAACCAAGGGTCTTATTATAGAAATGATGGGGCTTAATGTTATATTTCCTTGTGATCTGAAAGCAATTTTGTACTCTATATTGTGAATCCCTACAGGTTCTAGAATTACCTACCATTTATTTTCAGACAAAAAAAACATGGAATTTGTAATGGGTAGGGGGTATTCATGCATATTTTGTAAAGTAAACAAAAATGAAAATGGAAAAACCGAATCTGAGAATACGATTTAGGAAACACCATACGTTTTTTTTCAGTGAACATAATTTTAGTATACAATTTGTTGAAGGATGCAGTTGGAGGGGAACAACAAAACAAGCAACCGGGACAAAACAAACAAAAAACAAAACCGACTTGAAACAGTGAAGTCGCTCCCCAAAACATCAATCCCTCTGCTTTGAAAAATCTCTGGAAATGACTACAGAAAAAGATGCCAGGCATGATGGCAAGTGCATGAACTGGGGTGGTGTGTGGGACAGGGAAAGGGAAAATCAATCTTAAATTGGGTGAGAAATAGATGTATTGTAAAAAGTTAATGACTAAAATATTTTTAAATGAGAGGGGCGTGGTTTCTGGCACTAGATTCTCAGAATAGACACAGCAAAACCATTATCTGCCATATGCCATAGTTCTGACTATGGAAAGGGGCGGGGGAGCCAGGGAAGACAGCAGGTCTAAAGGCATGGAAGCGTTCGGGGGGGGGGGGGGGGGGAGTCAAGGAGCAGAATAAGCCGGCGTGTTGGGTGCACACCTTGTAATCCTAGCCTTGGGAGGCAGAGGAGGGGGTATCTCCTGTGAGTTCAAGGCCCCCGTGGGTATCCTACAAAAGTGAGCTCCATGGCCAAGCTTGGAGCTAAAAGGAAGACCCCATGTCGCAAAAAAAAAAAAAAAAAAAAAAAAAAAAAAAGAGTCAGAATAATGGTCAAATGATTACCCCCCCCCAAAAAAAACCTGAGTTTATATTTGGCTTAAGAAACTTCCTTTTACTTTTCAGTATTATCGGTGGGTACACCTCAAGAACTGAAAGAAATTTCTTTCCGAGGGTTTTTTTTTTTCCCCTTTTTGAGACAAGGTCTCACTATGTATCCCAAGGTGGCCTTGATCTCATGGCTATTCTATTCCTCTCAACCTTCAAACTACTGGGATTACAGGTGCATACCACCATGCTCAGCTATGAATACATTTTATCAGGTTTTTCTTCAATCGTGCTAACATAATGGCTTGCCATAAGAGATGTTAATGGTACAAATTTTGTTTTGCATATATATATATATCCATCCATATCCATTCAGGTTAGATATGAACTTGGGTTCAAAATAGGAAAAGGAGTTACAAGAATGGAAACTAAGAAGGAATGGAAGGGGGATGATAAGGTAATCATCTTGAACATATTCCCATGGCTGGCTATTTAAAGCTGAGTAAATATTAAGTGGATGGAGAACTCTGTGTCTAACATAAGTTCTCATGCACTTTGTAAACTAGAAGTTTAGCTGGGCAAACTAAATTACAAGATTACAAGTTTAAAAAATTACCAAAATTACAAAGAACAAACTACAAAGAATAATTTTGGCAATGTGCTGGGATCAAAGGCATGCACCCCCATACCCGGCGGCAATATACTTTTATATAGAAGAAAACACCTGTCACAGGATAGTTTCAAGTCCAACCCACCAATTTCTGATATCCCCTTGTCCTCTGCCTCTCTCTTCATTCTAATCCATCTTAAACATCACTGCCAAAGTCTTTGGGCCAAGTAGTGTTTTTTTTTCAAAGTTCACCACTGTCTTCACAGTCTAAAATGAATCATACATTCCTGCATCCAAGGGACCAAGCAGCTTCTCTGAAGGCACTTTTCTTCACCAAGGGACTTCCCTGACACATCACTAATATGCTCCCACCTAACAGGTCTTGGTCATCATGGTCTGAATTCTCACTCCAGCTCATTCTTCTTCCCACTTTTGCTTACACCACTGTTCTTGTGGGACACATATTTTCTCTTCTCATTCTTTAAGATCCAAGTCAAGACTAGCTTTCTCAAGAGGCCTTCTTTTGGTGCCAATAATTAGAATTTCACAGGTGACTGTTAGCTATCGGTACGTGTCCTATCTCCTCTACTATTCTGCAGTAATTAGAATTTCATAGGTGATTGTTAGCTATTCAGTACGTGTCCTGTCTCCTCTACTACCCTGTAGCTGCCTCAAGGGCAACAGCTCCACTGCATACCTGCTTACCATCCAACTGACAGAGGAGCTGCACAACAAACACCCGCTTAATCAATCAGTACTTCTAGTGTCCACTAAGTAGACTCTCGATAATTCTTTCTGCAGCTAGTTAGTGGTGCCCCAGAAATCAAGGAGGAAAAAATTTCTAAGCAGAGACAGATCCTCAGTACTAAATGTTTTCATTGCCTAATGAATCTCCCACAAGCAATTCTGAGTTACTTTCAGATGAAAGAGATTAAAGCCAACTTGACAAGTTGGAAAATTTTTATTTTGGTTATATATACCTATAAAGTTACAAAATACATAAGGCCACATTACCACAGGATTTTATACACTGCACATTTACACATTAAAACATTATCATAGAGCTGGGCATGGTAGTGCATGCCTTGATTCTCAGCCCTTGGAAGGCAGAGGCAGGCAGAGGCAGGCAGATCTCTGTGAGTTCAAGGCCAGCCTGCTCTACATAGTGAGTTCCAGGCCAACCGGGGCTACAGGGAGACCCTGTCTCAAAGAGACCAAACAACACAAAAACAAACAAACAAACAAACAAACAAAAACATAGAGCCTGCAAGATGGCTTAGGAGGTAAAGATGCCTGCTGCCAAGACTGATGATCTGAGTTCAATCCCTGGGACCTACATGGTAAAAGGAGAGAATAGAATTTTGCAAGTTGTTCCATGACCCCCACATATGGGCTATGACACACAAGCACAATAAAAAAAATAAAATGTGTCGTATGGTGGCACAGGCACGCCTTTAATCCCAGTAGTCAGGAGGCAGAGGCAGGAGGATCTTTGTGAGTTCAAGGCCAGCCTGGCCTAAATAATAATAATAATAATAATAATAATAATAATAATAATAATGTAATGTAAAAAATTAACCAAATGACCTAAATGAGGCCAGCTGTGACTTGGCTTAATTTATATCAATTTTATCAGTTTATCTATTGAAGCCCAGTCCTTGAATTATTACATATTTTAAAAAGAATCCTAATTCAAAAAAGAAAAAAGTAAAATGGGATGAAGTTCCCAAACATGCTTTAGCTTGCAAAACAAATAAAACATTTCCCAGGAGCATCATGCAAAATAGCAGGAATCAGGAAACCGGAAACAAGCACTGGCTGTACTGATAGCAGAGAATCCAACTGTTATCTTGAGGCAGCAAGAGGAAGGAAACTAGTCTTTTGACTAAAGGTCTCGAAGTGACGACTAGTCTAGTGGCCTTTAATTCATGTTGCTTGCTTGTATATAAATAGAACTTAAGTTAAAATATTATTCCTAACAGCCCTGGACAAAACACAAGTAAACATCTGTTTTAAATGCACATGCAGGGCTGGGGATATGTCTCAATGGTACAGCACTGACCTAGCATGCATAAGGCTCTGGGTTCAATCCCCATACCACCATAGAAACAAAAAAAAGCACATCTAGCAAATATGCAAATCCGCAGACTATAAAACCAACTGTGAACTGTTTAACTCTCCACATAGTGAGCAAAGAGCCTATCCTCTGAGCAGCATAGCTCGGATTTTGAAATGGAGGTGCCTTTGTGAGGACATCTACAATAATGAACTCAGAAAGCAAGCTAAACCTCCTACACCTGCCGTATTTCTCCTGCCAGTCATATTTAAAAGTGGATCCCTTAAAATCATAATCTATAAGAAGTCAAGACTGTGGAAGGGGTTACACTGGGAGCTTCTTGTGAAATTAAGTGGGCAGAGGAACAGAATAATCTCTTTGAAAACAAAATCTAGGAGCCAGTGTGAATTTATGTTGTACAGTGCCAACACCAGGAAAAAAAATAAGATGACTCCATGCAAATATTCAGAAACTATTCACTCAAAACTGCAAAAGTCCTTCCAAACTGCTTCCATACAGAGGAAGCCAAATCATGAGCCTGGTAAGCCACTAGTCTCCATCTCTACAGAATATACCAGGACGAAGTAGCCTGGAACTCCAGCCAGGGAGAATTTGCAAGAAGGACAAATCTTTGTCCTTTACCTCTTTACCTCCAAGGTAAAGTTAACAAAGGAACTTTGATAACTTTACCTTGTTTACCACAATCTTTTTAGTTTTTTTATTTACGTGTATATGCGTGTGTGTGTGTGTGTGTGTGTGTGTGTATGTGTGTGTCTTTTTGAGACAGGGTCTCCCTGTAGCCCCAGCTGTCCTGGAACTCACTATGTAGACGAGGCTGGCCTTGAATTCACAGAGATCTGCCTGCCTCTGCTTCCCAAGTGCTGGGATTAAAGGCTTGCACCATACCACACCCAGGTATCACAATTTATTTTTAAGTACATGAAGAAACTAAGGCACAGAACAGTTTTAGAGAGCACACTGCCAACAAAGATACATCCCAGATGAGAACTCACATCTATCTGTACCCCAAAGCCCTGCTCACATCACCATCCCAAGCTATCTAAAAAAAAAAAAAAAAAAAAAATTACCTTGACAAAACCTTTCTTTTTAAAAAAAATCACAATCATTACTAATTTTTTTCAGATTATAACAAATCAAACCAGTGGGAGAAGGGATGAATATGGACAAAGAATAGGGCTAGTAGATGGCTCAGTCAACCCTGAGTTCCATCCCCAGTACCCACATAAAAAGCTGTGTGTAGCCGGGTGTGGTGGCGCACACCTTTAATCCTAGCACTTGGGAGGCAGAGGCAGGCGGATCTTTGTGAGTTCAAGGCCAGCCTGGTCTACAGAGTGAGTTCCAAGACAGCTGGGGCTACAGGGAGACCCTGTCTCGAAAAGACCCCCCCCCCAAAGCTGGGTATAGTAGCATGCCCTAGTAATCCATCCCAGAGCTGGGAGGCAGACAGGTGGATCCCTGGGGCAGGCTGGCCAGCTAGCTCAGTTTAATCAAGTACTAGAGCTAAATGAAAGATTCTGTCTCAAAAACCAAGGTAGATAGCACCTGAGGAATGAAACTTGAGGAATCCTCTGGTGTCCATATGCATGGCCATAAACACTTAAACATCTTTTTTTCTCCACAGCACTAGAGATTAAACCTTGCCTCACATATGTTAGGCAAGCACTCTACCACTGATCTGTTTTTGTTTTGTTTTGTTTTTTTTTTTTTTTTGGTCTTTTCAAGAGAGGGTTTTTTTCTCACTAAGTTGCTCACACTGGCCTTAAAGTCGTTGTGCAGCCGAGGCAGGACCTGCATTTTTCAATCCTTTTGCATTAGCCTCCTAAGTAACTGGTATCATAGACTGATGCCATCAGATATAGACAGTGCTTACATTTTGAAGCGGGCGTTCAAAAGATAGACCTCTACAGAAAAAGGCTGCATTTCAACCTTAGTTTAAAACACTTTTGCAACTATGCACTGAGTGCTGGCCACAAACAAGGTCTGTTAAGTGGCATACATAAAGTTTTGTTACTTCAACTGTGCCCACAGGTCAGATAAACCTAGGGCCCCCTTCTCTGCACAGCTGAAGGTATTCATCTGGCTGGCTATTTCACAGCAGGATGAACAGTGTGCCATCCCCACTTGACAGAACCCAAGGCAGCACCTGCACATTAAGAGGATTAGGAAGAGCTGTCTGCTTAAAGCTCGAATTCCCAACTTCCCATACTCCCACACATATTTCAGGCTCTTTGGCTAGATTCTTTCTCTGAAGGACATTTCATTCTCTATCACCTCTCCTTCCCAATCATCCCCTAAAGGGTAGGTAGTAAAGTGAAATTCAAGGTAAGCTGAATGTAACATGTAATATCTATAAATATTAGGAGAAAGTTTCAACATATAAAAATTCAACATAAAAATATTAAATTTATATATACCAGAATGTTATTACTGATAAACACTAATAGGAAAGAAAATTTTAAGGAGCAACAAATTAGACACACTAAATATCAAGATAAAATAAAACATAAGATAAAACATAAAAGTAGCTTCACAACTACAACTGGAGCTGAGAGGAGCTTTTTCTCTTTTAATTTTTTTATTTTTTGCTCTTTTGGAGACAGGGTCTCACTATAGCCCCAGTTGTCCTTGAACTGACAAAGATCTGCCTCCCGAGTACTAGGATTAAAGGAAAGCACCTGTTTAAAGAAGCAGTGAGATCAGCAAGTGGGCTCAGCAAGTAAGGATACTGCTGCCAGCTCTGATGGACCTGAGTTTAATCCCCGGAACTCACATGGGAGGAGAGAACAGACTCTGGCAAGTGGTTCTCTGGCCTCCTGGTACAAGAGCACACACTCATGTTCACACTATACACAGTAAGTAATTATAAAAAAAAAATAACAAAAAAAGAAGCCATTGATATTATACCGTAAACCCAACCTATTATGTGGCACACAAATATACTGGTAAAGTTAAAGTCCTCTATAGCCAGAGCTAGAGATGTAGTTGAACTAACAGAGTGGTTGCTTGCCACTCAAAGGTTATATGGGTTGGAGTCCCAACTCCATATAAACTTGTAATAAAGGTGCACACCTAGTTCATCTTCAGCAAATGAGGCAAATGAATGAATGAATGACCAATCAAAAGCCAGGCATGATGACTAATACCTGTAATCCCAGCATGCAGGACGCTGAGGCAGGAGGATAGCAATGAGTTCAAGGCCAGGGTGGGCTACAAAGTGAGTTCCAAGTCAGCCTCAGCTATACTCAGTATGACTGTCTCAAAAACACAAAAACAAATTGGCTTCTGTCTCAATGAACATTACAAATTAGTCACCTAAATCCTTTTTGGCCACAAACTATGACCCACTACAGAAACTATCAGGGCTGAAATGATATTTTTGGTTAAGACAATCTCAACTCCAAAAATCACAGTTATCTATACAGGTGTCATGTGTGTTTGGGGAGAGGGGAATGAGGATTTTCTGCTACACCTCGATTTCACAAATAACTAATGATCGAAACAAGATTAAGGAACAAAATGTAAACTCTTGTAGCAATCAAATGGACCCATGACCTAAACTTGGGAATTTTATAACTTAGTTTTAAATGATACCCCCAGTGAATCAAAACAAAATTTCACTTCTTGGAATATTTCTCATTCAGGAAGTAATTTACAGAATCACAGGCTATGACCTCATCCATAGCTACACATTTAACCCAAGCAACTAAACCACTCCCTAAAAATGTATTCCATGGTGCTGGACAAATGGACTCAGTGGTTAAGAGCACTTGCTATTCTTCCAGAGGACCTGGAATCTATTCCCAGCACCCACATGGCAGCTGTCCATAACTCAGTTCCAGGGGATCTGATACACTCTTTTGGCTTTTTCAGGCACTGCAGGCATGTGGTGCACTTACATACTTGCAAACAAAACACTCATACACATAAAATAAAAATAGAATATAAAAGAACTTATTGCAGGGTCTAGAGAGATGTGGTTAAAAGTGTGTATTTTACAGTGTATCTGTAGCAAAAAAAAACCAAAGTGTGTATTGCGGGGCTGGAGAGACAGCCTAGCGGTTAAGAGCACCGACTGCTCTTGCAGAGGACCCAGGTTCGATCCCCAGCACCCACACGGCGGCTGAGAACCGTCTTTAACTCCAGTTGCAAGGGAATCCGACACCCTCTTCTGACCTCCGTGGCATTGCACGACACGAGTGCACAAACCTGCATGCAGACAGTACATTCATACACATAAAAATAAATAAAATTTAAAAAAAGTGTGTATTGCTTCTCCAGCGGACCCAAGTTTGATTCCTAGCCCCACTCCTTCACACACACACACACACACACACACACACACACACACACACACACGTGTGTACTTAAAAAAATATGTATTTCACATAGAATACTAAGTATTATGTACACTAATGATCAACATTTAGCCAGAAAGGCCTCTCATTTTATTTTTTTCATTTTGGGTTAATTAGTCAATGAGCAGCCATTTACTGAGCACCCAGTAAGACACCAGGAAGGCACTTAATTTTTCCTGGGCCACTAAGATGGCTCAGAGAGTAAAGGTACTTGCAAGCCAAATGACAATCTGAGTTAGATCCCCAGAACCAACCTGGTGGGAGCAGAGGACCAACTCCTACACTTGTCCTCTGACCTCCACAGGAACACCAGGGGCAAGCCTACACCTACACATACACACAAATAAATGGACAAAATACAATAATTTAAAAAGAGTTCTTTCCCCAAAATACTAAGGAGCAACTTTCAATTCCTTAAGAATTCAGGGTGTTAGATAACTCATACACTCAACTCCATTTAGTTATTTTCAAGAGACTGAAATAGAAAAGTCTTACAACAAAGGGTCAAACAGTGAAAAACATTTCTCCTAACTTCCTCTGTGGCTTTCCTCACCCCTATGATAAATGGTTACACAAGATTTCTTTCAAAGCCGAATGAATACTACAGTTTGGGTGGTCAGATTCTCTAAGCATACAATGTACACTGCCTTGTTTCAAGGAGGCAGAAAAGACTTGATTCAACCACCGGTGATAAACTGCGGGGTGGTAGGACATTTAACAGTTTCTACTAGTGATTTTCTTAAAAATTCAAAAGCAGGGGCTGGAAAGATGGCTCAGTGGTTAAGAGCACTGGCTGGATTTGAATCCCAGCATCCACATGGCAGCTAACGACAACTGTAACTCCAGTTCCAGGGGATCCAATGCCCTCTTCTGACCTCTCCTTAGGCATTGCATGGCATGGGTATACATACATACATACATGCATACATACATACATACATACATGTAGGCAATACACTCATACACATAAAATAAAAGTGAAATATTAAAAAAAAAAAACTGCTTTTCCTTACTAGGATCAGTAGCACAAGCTTTAGGTCCATGCACTATAGACGATACATAAGGTAAGATGATACATAGGATTCACTTTGAATCTTACCTTAAAACTGTGCATCTACCTGAATTTAATTTTTAATGAAAAAATAAAGCTTTGAACAGAAGCAGAAACACGGAAAATAGTCAGTTTGCTCTAGACACTTAGATCTGTCATTAAACTTAAATGCAATTTGTTCCCACAAAGAGAATACAAGTCTTTCTAACATGTGTCCTCCTCCTCCATTCATTTCTCCTCAGGCAAGGCTTATCTCTACCATGTCTGGAGCTTTCAAAAGAGCATTAATGCTAGTTACCTAGACATGGCTTGGAAGCCTATTGCTCTATCAATTTTTTCTTCAAGGGCATTCCATTACTTAATAACTACCTTAGCTATTTCTTTTCAACAGCCACTACAAAGAATTATCTTAGGTCTGGGTACGAAGGGCTGGAGGCTCAAGCACATTCTACTGAGGATAACAGAGGCTCCACTTTCAGAACAAGTGGAAGTACATGAAAATTAAACTAGGGGGCTGGAGAGATGGCCTAGCGGTTAAGAGCGCCGACCGCTCCTACAGAGGACCCGGGTTCGATCCCCAGCACCCACATGGCGGCCGAGAACCGTCTGAAACTCCAATTCCAGGAGAACTCCAGTTACACGGGAACCCAAAACCCTCTTCTGACCTCCGCGGCATTGCACGACACGGGTGCACAGACTTGCATGCAGACAGTACATTCATACACATACAGAAATAAATAAAATTAAAAAAAAAAGAAAGAAAGAAAATTAAACTATAATTCTACTCCTTACATTTGAAAGATAAGTCCAGTCACTTTACCAAACACATGGAGAAATAAGCTGTATGTGGTTCAAGGATAAAATATGTGATATTTCTACCTTGCCATCATATCTATAGAAATCCAATTTGCACTCTAACAAAAACTTATGAAGTCAGTAAGTATACTACATATTTTAAAAAATAACTATACCTAAAGCCGGGCGTGGTGGCGCACGCCTTTAATCCTAGCTCCAGCCTGGTCTACAGAGTGAGTTCCAGGAGCTCCTGGAACTACAGGGAGACCCTGTCTTGAAAAGACCAAAAAACAAAACAAAACTATACCTAAGAACCACAAAAGCAAAAGGGAAGACTGGAATTAACTAAGAATAGCTCAGAATTATGTCTGATCCATATAAATGTATACCTATTGAAAATAAGGGAAAACTCAAAAAGACCCCCCCAAAAAAGGAAAATTAGCTGGGCGTGGTGGCACACGCCTTTAATCCCAGCAGTCAGGAGGCAGAGGCAGGCGGATCTCTGTGAGTTCAAGGCCAGCCTGGTCTACATAGTGAGTTCCAGGACAGCTGAAGCTACAGGGAGACTTTGTTTCAAAAGGACCAAAAATAAATAAATAAATAAACTTCAGAAAGATAACTACATATTTATGAAGGTAAGGATTGGCATGGAAGGATTTTTCTAAGCATCTCAAGGGAGCAGAAACAAAGATGGAGACCTCTCCACTGTATCTCTACACTGTCAAGTTGTTGTTTTAAAATTGCACATACAAATTTTGAAAAATGTAAAGGCCATTTTCCATTTGAGGGGAAAATACACTATTTTTTTTTTTTTTTTTTTTTTTTTTTTTTTTTTTGGTCTTTTTGAGCCATGGTCCCCCTATGCCCACCACGCGGATCTGGAACTCACTTTGGAGACCAGGCTGGCCTTGAACTCAGAGATCCGCCTGCCTCTGAGTGCTAGGATTAAAGGTGTGAGCCACCATGCCTGGCTTCACAATTCATTTTTACTTGACAACAGAACTGACACTGTTGATGGATCTGAGACCAATGGATAGGTATACAGTTGATAAAAATACAAAGGAACACTTCTCCCTGGGTACCATAAAGGGTCATATATGAACTGCTGTCTTCAATTAGTCTAAAATAAATAAAATATCACCCTGCATTATCTTTTGCCTGAAGAATAATAAATCAATATTTAGCCTTTTACAACATTTATAAGCATATTAGGGAGGTAAATACTAGTGTGTCCTTTTTTTTTAAATTTATTTTTTTTTATGTGTATGAATGTACTGTCTGCATGTAGGTCTGTGTACCCATGTTGTACAATGCCGCGGAGGTCAGAAGAGGGCATGCGATTCCCCCTGGAACTGGAGTTCTCCAGGAATAGAGTTAGTGAGTTAAGACGGTTCTCAGCCGCCATGTGGGTGCTGGGGATCAAACCCGGGTCCTCTGTAAGAGCGGTCAGCTGCTAGGCCATCCCTCCAGCCCCTAGTGTGTCCTTTATACATAGGGACTGAATACACTTTTTTTTTTTTTTGAGACAGGGTCTCCCTATAGCCCCAGTGTCCTGGAAACTCGCGCTCTGTAGACCAGGATGGCCTTGACTCACAGAGATCCACCTCCTCTGCCTTCCAAGTGCTAGAATTAAAGGCTGTGCGCCAACACCCAGCCCTCGAATAAACTAATTTTTATTTTTTATTTTTCCACATGAAATTTATTTTATTTTTAACAATCTAGAACATGTTAAAGCTCATTCTCCCACCACAGAGCTGTGACATTTTGCAACAAGCTTTCATCTCTTTAGTCTTTCTCAATATTTTCTCATGGGGAGTTGCCTGTTTGAGCCAGAAGTTACTGTTCAGTAGTATCTTTGATGCCAGTAGATTTCTGTTGTTTTTGGTGTTTCCAAATGCATTAGCCCAAACCTGTTTGTACAAAAGCTCATGGGGCCCTACACAGAATACTTACAACTGGGTAATTGGCACTAGCAATCCACCAGATGAGTGATACATCGCATCGTTTGTTTTTTCTGGTGGACTGTGTTACTTCCTCAGCATGTTCCTCTAGCTCCAGCCTATTTCCTGCAAAGCTCATTGATTGTCGTCTTTCTTTACTGCTGCATAGAATTCCATTGTGTGATATACAACATTTCTCTATCCACTACGTCAGTTGAGGGCATTGCATTTAGGTTGTTCCAGCTCCTTGCTTGATGTGAAGAGAGCTGAAATAAACACAGGCCGTGCATGTATCTTTGTGGCGTGGTGAGTCTTGAGGGGTACATGCCCAGGAGTGTATGACTGTGGTTTGGGTGGCAAGTTCATATCCAAGTCTTCCAAGGATCTCCACACTGCTGTTCCCATAGTGGCTGTAAAGTTTACATTCCCACCAGCAGTGGATGATTGTCCCCTTTCCCCACACAACCTCTCCAGCACTTGGTAATCATTTGTTTTCTTGATCCTAGCCATCTTATTGGAGTAAGATGATATCTTAAAGTGGTTTTTCATTTGCATTTCCTTATGATTAGTGATGTTGAGCAGTTCTTGAGATGTTTCAGAACATCTCTAATTCCTCGCTGTGAAGTCTCTGTTCAGTTCTTTGCTCGCATCTATTGACGGGTTCGTTTTTTTCTTTTTTCTTTTTGTTTTTGAGTAGTTTATAATATTCTGGAAATCAATGCTTTGTCAGATGTATCTGCAGTGAAAGTTTCCTCCCCTTCTGTGGGATTCTCTGTCACTTCCTTGATTGTTTCTTTTGATGTGTACAGAAGCTTTTGAGTTTGATGAGGTCCCATCTTGTCAATTGTCGACTTAATCTCTGTGCAGCTGCTGTCTGATTTAGGAAGTCTTTTCTACCGTCTATGTCTTGTAGTCTGCTGCCAACTTTTTTTCTTCTATCACCTTCAGAGTTTTGGGGTTCACGTTGAGGTCTTTAATCCACAAGTGTGATCCAGTTTTGCCAACACCACTTGCTGTTTTTCTCCATTGTGGTTCTTTTCTCCATTGTGGTTCTTGGCCCCCTTGTCAAATATGAGAGTGGTTGAAATTGTATGTGCTCAGATGTTTGGCATCTCTCGGTTTTTTTCCATTGGTCACAGGTCTGTTTTTGTGCCAGTACCAGCTGTTTTTTTATGACTATAGCCCTCGTAGTATAGTTTAAAATCTGTATAGAGATCCTCCTGTGTAGTCTTTTCACTAGGATTGATTTAGCTATTCGCGGGTCTTTTGTTTTTCCAAATGAATTTAAAGAACTTTTTTTTCCAAGCCTGTGAAGAACTCTTGGGGATTTGATGGGATTGCATTAAATTATACAAGAGTTTTGGTAAAATGGACATTTTTACAATGTTAATTTTCCCAATCCTATGAGCATGGGAGGTTTTTCCATCTTCTTAGGTCTTCTTCAATTTCTTTTTTTAAGGGTTTAAAATTTTTGTTGTGAGGTCTTTGGTATCTTTTGGTTAGAGTTTTTCCTAGTATTTATTGTTTTTGAGGCTATTGAGTGAGGGAAAGGTCTATTGAATTCTTTCTCCAGGTGCTGTTGTTGGTTGTAAAGAAACGGCCATTGATTTTTCTATAGGTTAATTTTTATCCTGCCACTTTGCTGAAGCTGCGTAAATCGTTTCTAGGAGTTTTCTGGTGGAGTTTTTGCATATCCTTAAGTAAACATATATATCATCAGCAAATAGGGATAGCTTGAACTTCCTCTTTTCCATTAGTACTCCTTTATATCCTTTTCTTGCCTTATGCTCTAGCACGTGTTTCAGAGACTTATGTTGAAGAGGAGTTGGTGATACGGCAGCCTTGCCGGGTGGTTCCTTCCTTTAAAGGAATGTTTCTTGTCATTTCCCATTTAGGATGATATTGGCTGTGGGTTTTCCTGTATGGCTTTTTGATTACTTTGAGGAATGATCCCTCCAATCACATTCCTTCTAGGAACTTTAAGCATGAAGTGGATGCTGGATTTTGTCAAAGGCCTTTTTCCAGCATCAATGAGATGATGGTGTGGTTTGTCTTTGATTCCCTTAGGGTTTGATGATGTTTATTTTTTGTTTTATTATGTTTGATTTAACCATCCCTGCATCTCTGGTATGAATTCCCAAACTGGTCATGATGGATGATCTTCTTGATTGGGGGTCTGTATGCGATTTGCAGTATTTCTGTTTAGAATTTTGGCATCTGTGTTCATAGGGAGATGTGTCTATAATTCTCCTTTATTTAGTTCTTGCTTTGCCTGGTTTTGTGTATAGAGTGATGTTGGTTTCATAGAAGGAATTTGGGAGATTTTCTGATTGTATAATTCTTAAACAGTTTCAGAAATATGGTTGTAGGTCTTTTTGAAATGTTTTAGAATTTGCGTTGATAACCGTCGGTTCGGGTTCCGGGCTTTTTTTAGTTGGGGGTTCTTATACATCTTAATTCTTCATATTTATGGATCCTTTAAACTATCAATCGCATTTCCAGTTAAGTCCTAGTGGATTCCATGATGTCAAATTTCATCCATTTATCCTATGTTTTCAAACTTAGGTATAACATGTTCTTGTAAGTATCCCATATAATTTTCTGAGATTTTTCTTGTCGTTGTGATGTGATATTTCTTTTCATCAAAGATGTAATTGTTTGGAGTTGTTACCTTATTTTTTTTTTTTAACTGGGCTAGAGGTCTGATATCTTGTTTCTTCTTTCAAAAAATCAAAATTTTCGGATCTATTGATTTTTGTTTTTTGTATTTGTTTATATTGTTATGTGATGGTCATTTCTGTTTTTTTTTATTTTATTCTGTCTGTTGGTTTGGTTCATCTGGTGTTGCGCCTCTCAGTGCTTTTAGCTTGTCTGTTGTGTTAGATCATTCACTTGTGGCTCTTTCTGTTTTTCTAATGTAGGCACCCAGGGCTATAAATTTACCTTTAGGACTGCTTTTTTAAGGTATCCCATAGGTTTGTTGTGGTTGTATTGTCATTGTCATTCAGTTCCAGTGGAATGTTTTTATTTTTCTTATCTTTCCTTGACCCATTATTATTCAAGAGTGTGTTGTTTAGTCTCCTGTGTTCTTGTAGGCAGGAGGGCTTGTCCTGGTGTTGATGTTGAGCTTCATTGCACTGTGGTCTGAACAGGATGCATGAAATTATTTTCAAATCTTTTTGTTATTTGTAGAGGTTTCTTCTGTGTCCCAGGGATGTGGTCGATTTTTGGGAGAATGTTCCGTGGGGTGCTGAGTAGAAAGTGTATTCTGGTCTAGGATGGTGGAATGTTGTGGTATGAGGTATATGAGGGTCCATTTGGTGTATCATATCAGTTCATCAGATGTTCTCTGTTTATTTTTTGTCCTGTTTGACCCATATCCAAGGACTCAGTGGGGTATGAAGTCTCCACTATGAGTGTGCTGGTTGGTTAGTCTGTGACTTGTGGTCCTGGAGAAGTTGTCTTTATAAATTTGGTGCCCCAGAATTTGGGGCATATATTTCATAATGTGAAATCTTCTTGGTGGATTGTTCCTTTGATGAAAATGTAATGGTTCTTTGTCTCGTCTGATTTTTTTTACTTTTGAAGTCTATTATTATCCGATATTAAAAACAGCAAAATGCTTTGTTTGGTATCCATTTGCTTGAATATTTTTTTCCATTCACTTTGGGTGGTGCCTGTCCTTGAAGGTAAGATGTGTTTCTTGTAGACAGCATATCGATGGATTCTGTTTCCTATCCCAGTCTCCCAGTCTTTGTCTTTTGATTGGGGAATTTGTCCATTAATATTTAAGGTTATGACTGATAGGTTGTGTTGCTTCCTTTGCCTTATATCCATCTGAGGTTTTGATTTAGTTTCTACTTTCTGCAGTTATGCTTTTATTGAATTTCTCCTTTAGGTGCCTGGGGTTGGTTGTCCTTTCTTCTGTTCTTTGAATTGCTCAAGTATTCTCTGAAGGGTTGGTTTTCCGGACAGTAGTTTTCAAGTTGTTGTGCATGGAAGAGTCTCTCTCCTTCTGTCTATATTGACATTTTTGTGGGTATAGAACCCTGGCTGGCATCCATTGTCTCAACACTGGGAATGTTTTGCTCAGGTTCTTCTTGCCTTCATCGTTTGCCAGAGAAGTCCGGTTCTTATGATAGGTTTCCCCTTATAGGTCACTGTTGTTTTTCTCCTTGTCGCCTTATTAAGAATTTTTTTCTTTGTTTGGGTGGGTATCTAGCATTTAACTATGATGTGGCGTGTTGGAGAAATTTCTTTTCTGATCTTGTCTGTTTGGAGTCTTTGTGTTCTTGTGTTTGGTATTGGTTTGTCCTTTTTTAGTTTGGGGAAGTTTATCATTATTCTGTTGAAGATCTGATCAATATCATTCTGTGGATTCTCTTTTCTAATATGATGCGGAGGTTTGATTTTTTATAGCGTCCAAAGCTCTCGGTTGTTGTTGGTTGTATTTTTGAATTTTTCATAATTTCCTTGAGGTTTTAGTTGTTCTGTTGTTATCTTCCAGGTCTGATTATTCTTTGTTCTGCTTCCTCCATTCTTTTTTTTTTTTTTTTTTTTTTTTTTTCTTTCCTCTTGATGGATGAGTGTTTGATTCCTTTTTCCTTTCCTCTTCTGTTTTCTTTAGTGTTTTTTATTTTTTTGGAGCTTCTCGATCTCTTTTTGTAGCTCTTTTGTTGTGGTTGGTTTTTTTTCTTTTTTCAGCACTGGGATCTTTTCAGTGTTTCTACTACTCTCTGGAGCTTGTCATTTCTCTCTCTCGGTCTCATTCTCTTTTCTTAGTTCTCTTAATTTGTCTCTTTATGTCTTGTTAGTTCTTTAAGTATGTTTTCCCATTGTTTTCTGATGTTGTGGTCTGGGGCATCCCCGGAGGATCCCACTGCAGGAAGTCGTCCATAGGGTTGTGTACCTTGGCGTGGATTATTTGCCCCTTTCCCATGTTGTAGTCTTCTTTTGTGATCCTGGCATATGGGCGGGCTCCCCTTGCCTGTATTCCGATTGAGTCCTAAAATGCCTCTCTGTGTTGAAGGCGTGCTTTGCGTTGCCTCCTTCACCGGCATTGATCATTTGTAAAAGCGAGGGGTGGGGGGGGGGGGGGCGGGGGGATTCGGAGGGGGGCGGGGGGGGGGGGGGGGGGGGGGCTCGTCAGCCCGCGCCCTGGCACCTGCCGCTGGGCTCAGGAGATCTCAAATCCAAATACACTAATTTTAAAATTCACTGAAGAAACACTGAGGTCTATAAGACGTCAGGAAAAATAGTTTCCAAAAACTCCCAGCAAACAATTCAAAAGGTGGGAAGCAGAAAAGCTCAGGGGTCATGTATCTTCTTGTCTGCACTTCAGACAGAAAATTCCCATTTTCTCTCTTTTATTTACTAAAACTAAATCTCAGATTTTTTGTTCAGGAAAGCGCCCCCTACCTCCTGCTGCCGCCGCTCCCCCTCACCCTTGTCCCTTTTTGAAACAAGTCTCACTGTGTAGCCCTGGCTGGTCTGAAACTCTCAGAAATGTGTTCTTCCTCCCAACTGTTGGGATTAAAGGCATGCATCACCAAGCCTGGTGCAAATCTCATTAAAAAAAAATTTCATTTTATATGCGTGTTTTGCCTACATGTAAGTGCACCTGCGTTGTATGATGCCTGTGGAGTCCAGGAGAGGGTGTGAGATTCCCTGGAACTGGAATTATGGTATGGTTGTTAGCCACCATGTATGTGCTGGGTGGTCCTCTGCAAGAGCAGCAAGTGCTCTTAACCATCTCTGGCCCCCAAATCTCCAGCTGAGCCATCTCTCTAGCCTCCAAATCTCATTCTTAATTTTTTTTTAATTGCTGTACTAAGCATGGTAAGGAAGGCAGGCGCAGAAGCTTACAGTTCAATGATAGCCACTAGCCTCATGAACAGGTAATGGTTACTCTGCACAGGAATGGGTGGCAAGAGGGAAGGACAAGCAAACACTAGGAGCAACGACCCACAGGTCTGAGTCAGAACTTCACAGCTAGTATCTGAGTTCAGGCACTTCACTAATCAATCATCTGCACCTAATGGGGGTTGATGCTACAAAAGTGGCAAGTGCTCTGGACAGGGTCACAAGTAACAGAGGACTTAAGTCACGTCCCACAGTCGAGATTTACTAAGTCAAGTCCTCTTGAAAGAACTGTGCATAAAACTCATCTGATTCTAACCACCACTATGAGAAGAACGCTTACCATCATACTCACCCTGAATAAAAACAAACAGTAAAGCTTGCAGAGGTTTGGTGATCTGCCCAGTCACAAAGCAACCACAATTCCAGGGGTTTACTCCATAGGCCCCACTGTTCTAGAGATTCCTACACCAGCAAGGATTTTAGGCTGCAACTGAAATTAATGGGGTTCACTCTTGAAAACTGAGTAAGGTTTCCCTAATGGAGACTAACTCAATTGCATCTTTTTATTTTTTTAATGTGTTTGTTTGTTGTTAAGAAAAGGTGTCACAGCTGGGCGTGGTGGCGCATGCCTTTAATCCTAGCACGAGGGAGGCAGAAGCAGGCGGATCTTTGTGAGTTCAAGGCCAGCCTGGTCTACAGAGTGAGTTCCAGGACAGCTGGGACTACAGGGAGACCCTGTCTCGAAAAGACCAAAAAAAAAAAAAAAAAGTGTCACATAGCCCAGCCAAGGATCACCTTAAACTTCTGGTCCTCCTGCTTCTACTTCCTCAGTGTAGAATTAGTCATGTAATTCCATTCCACCAGACTAAGGTGGGTGTGTGTGTGTGTGTGTGTGTGTGTGTGTGTGTGTTGTTAGGAATAGTGTGTGTGTGTGTGTGTGTGTGTGTTGTTAGGAATAGAACCCAGGGCTTCAAGTATGCTAGGCAAGCACTCTACCAACTGAGCTATATTCTAAGTCCTTGAATTAAATTTCTTAAGATACCTTGCAACTTAATTGCATGAAAATTCTAGACACTCTCATCAAAAGAATCTCCGTATCTCCAGTTGTTCTTTAGCACGAAGGTGCTCCCCTCCCCAGCCTGACCCCTGGGAGAAGCACTCACCCTGCAAGCTCCAGTCAGGATAATCCATTAGTCAGCATAATCCATCTTCAAGGCGCGCACACTCTCTCTCTCTCTCTCTCTCTCTCTCTCTCTCTCTCTCTCTCTCTCTCTCTCTCTCTCTCTCCAAACCATAAAGCAGCATGTCTACAGCCAGGAAAGACATGGGGAAAGTTCTTCAATAGGATTTAAAAACAAGCAGTTGATTAATTAATAGAGCATATAGCTTGGGGTAATTAGCAGCAGCAACAAAAATGTTTAGCCAAGCTTTGTCTTTTTATTTTAAGGCAGCTCTTATAGATAGATGCTCGGGAATAATGAACTTTAACCAGACTGGCAGCTGGCTAATTAGTCAGTGAGAAGGAAACAGTAATAACGATGGAAAAAGTTCTTTTCTCCTGTTAATAGTTCAGGCTTAGGATATCCCATCAGACTCATACTGGTCACAGAGTGAATAAAAAGTCAAACTGCCCTCCACCCCCAAACTTAGGCAAACACACACACACACACACAGAGAGAGAAGCCAACAAGAAAAACAGAATCACAAACTCACAGCAAAATGGATGGACCTAAAATGTATAATGTTAAGTGAGGTCACCCAATCTCAGAAATTTAGAATGGCATGTTTTCCCTCATATGCAGGTCCTAGCCTATAATGTACAATGTACATATGCAAAGATGTCTAGAAATGAGAACAAGAAAGAATCATTTTAAAAGAAAAGTGTTAGGTTATAACGGCGCAAACCCCTGATAAAAGACAGGCACATGAGACTTAAGTCACTCCAGGAACATGATTTACTTCTGGAACTGCCAAGGTGGGCTACCTGTGGGCACGTGGTGGAGTAGCAGCAAGGGTAGCAGCAAGATGGTGACCGAGGTCCACCCATTTATAGCCATGGGGCGGGACCTCCGGGACCTCAGGTACAGGGGAAGAGGTCAGGAGATTGACACGTCAGGAAGTGGACATCTGTGTGTCCCTTGGAATTCTGGGAAGCCTGGATCTAACATTCCAGCCTTTTGATTATGGTAAGGGAATACCAGAGAGTATATATACCACCACAGTAGGTGAGAGACCCACTGTGCCAAGTTAGAAACCATCTCAGAAATAGGTGACAGATTTACTGTGTCATGCCAGAAAACCCACTTTTTATATTCTCATGGTTATGCTAGCTCTCATTCTGGAGCCCTGTGTACTAAACCTGGCCCTCATTCTACAGCTCTGTGTACTAAAACTTTTTTTCCAATTCCTCAGAAATAGAGTACAGGTCCTCTCTCCATGTGCAGACTCTAGACAGGGACCCTCCGATTGCTACCCAGTGCCCCCCCCCACACTGGTACTGTGAACTCCCTGCACTGGTATACTCATATAAGACTCAACCGGCTTATCTTTTCAGTTGCAGAAAAAATGTCCACTAACTACTGACCACTATCAATCTGGACCAAAACCACCAGGCAGAGCACCCAGAGCAGCCAAGATGGGAGACCAGATTCTAGCCCTCCAGCCTGACACCTGCTCCCCTGAGACTTCAGCTCTGAAGCAGATACAGAAGAGAGAACTGCATCCCATTCCCTTATCATAATCAAAAGGCTGGAATGCTAGATCTGGGCTTCCCAGAATTCCAAGGGACACACAGATAGATGTTCACTTCCTCCAGAGGTGTCGATCTTCTGACCTCTCCCCTGTACCTGAGGTCCCGCCCCATGGCTATAAATGGGTGGGCCTTGGTCGCCATCTTGCTGCTGCTGTTGCTGCTGCTACTCCACCACTTGCCAACAGGTTGGCAGTTCCAGAAGTAAATCATGTTCCCAGAATGACTTAAGTCTCATATGCCTGTCTTTTATAGGGGATTTTCGCCATTATAACCTAACAAAAAGCATAGTTTTCCTTTTTTTTGAGACATGGTCTCCTGGCAGCCCCAGCTGTCCTAGAATTCTCTATGTAGACTAGACTGGCCTTGAACTCATAGAGATCTGCCTGCCTCTGCCTCCTGAGTGTTGGGATTAAAGGCATGCACCACCATGGCCGGCCAGTTTTCCTCTTTTTTATTCATGGTGGATGTATGAACTAAACTTTTTGATCATATTGCAGTATTAGGAAGCACTTCTGCATTCCACAAGAACTCAGTGAGTGTTGTCCCTTTCAGCCAGTGCTGATTAGAGCTGGGCTTCCTTTATGATTCCATTTGACCATTAGTGCAGTAGGAATCCAACAGGAATGACAGTGAATGAATGTTTTCAATTGACCCATTTGGAAAAGGTTTTTAATTAAAAAACATTTCTTGTTGTTGTTAATATTTGCTGCAGTTCTGTGCTGTGTGCTTAGATGCTTTTTATATGAGTTGTCATTGTTGAGGGCTATGGCTTAGCAGTTAAGAGCACACTGGCTGTTCTTCCAGAAGACCCAGGTTCAAATCCCAGCACCCACACAGCAGCTAACAACTGTCCATAACTCCAGTTTCAGGGGATCCAATGCCTTCCTTCCATCATCTGCAGGCACTGCATGACATACACATAAAATAAGCTTTTTTTTAAGTTGTCATTGTTGGAAATTCTTAAATAAAACTGATTTAAGGTAAAACAAACTAGCAAAGAAATAAAAGTCCCAAAGCAAAGAAAGAAAAGCATGAAAGCTTAGGAGGAGGAGCTGTGGTACTAATGTACCAGAGTAGTGGTAACTCAGTCCCAGCCAGGAATGCCTGGAAAGCAGCACCAAGTGATGCCTGTGTCTGGACAAGGGCCACAGTGTGTTGTCAACCTAGCCCCTTATGGAGTCATCTCCATGCAGAGCAACTCCTCCAGAGCACTAACAATACTAAAAGCCTAGGGAGGAGAAGCAGCTGTTTCCCACTCTGATAAGACAATGGATAAGCCAGGCACAGTGGCACAAGCCTAAATTTCTAGCTACTTGGGAGGCTGAAGCAGAGGGTTTCCAAGTTCAAGGTCTGTCTGAGCTACAATAATGAGTTCAAAGTTGGTGCTGACAACTCAGTATAGCCTGAACTCACTGGATCAGATCCTGTCTCACAGTGTAAATTTTAAAAATTGAACTGGGGATATGATAGAACACTTGTCTAGCACATTCAATCTGATGGCAACACTACACATCCTTCCAAATTACAAGGCCTGAGCTTAGAACTCTTCCCAATAATGAGGATGGATATGTTCTTTATGTATTTAAAAATATACTAGGAATGGGGGGAAGGGTACCAACAGCAACACTTTGGCAAGATGATGGCCAAAGTGGCAGGAAGCCTCTGAATATTGCCGGTCTACTCAAAGCCTCAAACACTGTTTTAACCTGGCTTGGTGGCACAAGCCTTTAATCCCAGCACTTGGGAAGCAGAGGCAGGTGGATCTCTGTGAGTTCCTGGACAGCCTGGTCTACACATCGAGTTCCAGGCCAGCTGGGGCTACAGGGGAAACCCTGGCTCAAAAAGACATATATATATATATATATATATATGTGTGTGTGTGTGTGTGTGTGTGTGTGTGTGTGTGTGTGTGTATATATATATATATATACACATATATATTACTGTTTAATTCCACATATAATAAATTCTACCTTTAATCTCCACTACTTGACAAACCAGGAAAAGGAATCTCCGTTTAAAACAAAGTCACTCTGAGTAACCTTCAAAAGGAGTTTTTCTCTGAGGAAAAACAGTCTCCCAGCCATCACTATTATGGCAGTCCAGAGTTCCCTTTAACCACTTTGGATGCTTGGGTTTGGGTTTTCTTGGAGCTAGAGGCTGTTTAACCAAACCAGAAACCCTTCACCTATAACTGTAATGTAAATGAAACTGGGCCCTAGTTAATTATTTACATAGGCAAGGTTGGTAGGTTGGTCCTAGCAACAACAAAAAAAGCAGTTTGCATGCCTGGTGCGATGGCGCAAACCTTTAATCCTAACACTGGAGAGGCAGAGGCAGGCAGATCTTTGTGAGTTCAAGGCCAGCCTGGTCTACATAGTGAGTTCCAGGACAGCTGGGGCTACAGGGAGACCCTGTCTTGAAAAGACAAAAAATAAAAAAATTTTAAAAAGCAGTTTGCAGCTGTGAATTTGCCTTGGGAAAAGAGAAAGGAAAACTCATTCAAGTCGGGCCCAGAGGCGACCTGTTTCCCAGGTCAACATGGTTAACTGCTCTAGGCTATTGACTCCAGAAAGTTTTGGATCTCTCAATCACAATGTACTGTCT
The DNA here is from genome assembly GCA_009823505.1 of Rhizomys pruinosus. Classification (NCBI taxonomy): domain Eukaryota; kingdom Metazoa; phylum Chordata; class Mammalia; order Rodentia; family Spalacidae; genus Rhizomys; species Rhizomys pruinosus. The sequence continues at coordinate 1,812,363 of VZQC01014711.1, forward strand.
GGAAAAGCCCTACAAAAAGTCATCCCAATAGTAATGCACTGTCTAAAACCAGGTCCTACATTCTCATTAACTCTCTCCAACTTTATAAACCCTAGGTGAATAGTTGGGATTTTCTAGAACTCCATTCAGCAGATATACCTTCCAATTTAAAAGCAGCACCAGCCAGGCATGGTGGTCCACACCTTTAATCCCAGGACTAGAGAGGCAGAGGCAGGTGGATCGTTGTGAATTCAAGGCCAGCCTGGTCTACATAGCACTCCAGGCCAGCTGGGACTAAAGGGAGACTCTGTCTCAAAAAGTGCCAAAAAAAAGAGAAAGAAAAAGAAAAGCAGCGCCAAAGAGCAATATTGGACGCCTGTGATATGAACTGCAGCTGCAAGCTTAGCTAAGTAAACACAGAAAACTGTTAACTGTGCTAATCCTTCTACAGTGGTGAAGTGCTGCCCCTCGGGTAACACTGTGGGCAAGTGTTAGTTTACTTAGGTAAGGGGCACATTTAGGTGTTAACCTAACAGTGTTTCCTCTCTTTGAATGATACTCCCAAAAGAGGACACAAGTCAAAATGGAAACTGTTTTCTGACCCATTTTGACTCTGCACCTGTCATGGATTCTACATTGTAAGTACACTACAGGTAAAGTACAGCTCTACCATAAGTACACTACAGGTAAAGTACATCTGTATTGTAAGTGCACTACAGGTAAACTACATCTGTACAATAAGTACAATACAGGTAAAGTACATCTGTACCATAAGTACACTATAGGAAAACTACAGGTAAAGTACAGCTGTACTGTAAGTACACTACAGGTAAAGTATGTCTGTATTGAAGTACACTACAGGTAAAGATAAAAATGATTCAGGGCTGGAGAGATGGCCTAGCAGTTTTGAGCGCCGACCGCTCTTACAGAGGACCCAGGTTTGATCCCCAGCACCCACATGGCGGCCGAGAATCCGACACCCTCTTCTGACCTCTGCGGCATGGCACGACACGGGTGCACAAACCTGCATGCAGACAGTACATTCATACACATACAGAAATAAAAAATAAAAAAAAGATAAAAATGATTCAAAAAGACAAAAAAAAAAAGATCCCCTGAACTACATAAATCCATAATCAGCTTCATATTTATAAGAACACACAACAGGACATATACATTTACACAAAAAGGCTTTCCTTCTGGTATCTTCAGATGAAATTCTTGAGGAAAATACGTATTAGCAGTAACATGGCATCTTTAGACCTTCCTAAGAACGATACTCACTTTTTCTAGACAAGAGAAGTCAAATGACAGAACAAACCCAGCTTTCAGTAACTCAGCAATCAATCCTATGATGGAGTCTTGTGATTCTGAACTCTGAACAGGATTATCACATACACACAGACAAAAAAACACCACCAGAAAACAATGGTGATTCCAGTGTTATAATTCAGACCAAATTAAATCATTTCGGGAAGAAAGCAGGGAACAAACAAATACTAATAAATAACTTGCTTCTCTGGTGCCAGATTTACAACATAATAGCTAGCAAGCAAAACCAAGTTTGTGGTTCTGAAGGTATTAACAAGCATGGATAAAGCCCCTTTAAACACTGTTTTTTACCAGCTATGGAGAAACTCAAAAGGTGGCCTGAAAAAAATGCAAACAGCAGCTGGAAGTCTTTACTTATGCTAGGGGAGCAGCAGCCAAACCAAAAATAGGGATTATCTACTTTATTCACACATGGACATCAGAGAACAAAGGAGCACTTGGCCCAAACAGACCAATGAATGGCTGAGCAGCTGAAAGTGTTTAAAGTCAAGAAAAATCAACAAACTATAAAAACCTGTACTTAGAAAGTATCATTGCTTCCCTGTACCCCCACGTCACCCACTTGGCCCCAATTCCATATTCTTAGGTAATACTATCACTTTTGAAAACTGCTTCAGTTACCTTTGATATACCCCAGTGCCTCAGGAGTGAGGCCCTTACTTTAAACCCCAAAACTCTACTTTAAACCCCAAAACTCTACTTCAATATCATCATGCTTTACTTCATCCAGATTCTTACAAATAATTTTGATAGTGGCAAAACAGACCAGAATGTGTGTTGTTAGTGGAGTCTTTTATTCTAGCAGAATCACCAAAGCAGACTACCATCAAAAAGAAGGAAAAACTTTCCAACATTAGGCAAGTCTTGAATGCTATGTTCTATTTACTATGCTGCCCGCCCTTTGCTGCCACCATCAATTATGAATTTACTCAGGCCAACCCTTTTCAAGTTGGAACAGAATCAAGAATTTCCACCTCTTAGCATTTGCCTTTCCCAAATCAAGGTCCCCCAAGTCCTAAGAATGCTAAGCTGAGATCTAGAAAAGAATAGAAACTGGGTCTTCTCATAAATTATCATGCAGGAAATACTAGAAAGACAGCACAACAAAATGGTTTAATAAAAACCAGGGTCCCAAAGCAGACCTCTTGGGCTAGAATTCTTGCTCTACAATGTTCTTGCTGAGCATTTTTGGCCAGTATGTCTTTTGTGCTTCCATCTCTTCATCCCCATGATGGAGATACTACCTCAGAGTAAATTTTTTTTTTTGGGGGGGGGGAACGCCAGAATTGAGACTGCAGATATTTAGAACTGTGCCCATACAAGGTGAGTCTTAGCTGCTGTTAGGATCACCAACAACCTACTGATCCACGGAATTTAGCTAAGGACCTACCTTCTTTTTTTTTTTAATTTTTATTTTTTATGTGTATGAATGTACTGTCTGCATGTAGGTTTGTGTAACTGTGTTGGATTCCCCTGGAACTGGAGTTAAAGACGGTTTTCAGCCTCCATGTGGGTGCTGGGAATTGAACCTGGGTCATCTGCAAGAGCAGCAGGTGCTCTTAACCAGAAGGCCATCTCTCCAGCCCCCAGGACCTAACTTCTTGCTCCACATGACAATGTACCTCTCCTTTTGCTTTCTCACTCCTTGGCAGCCCATTAGTTCCCCCACAGGCCTGGCTCTGTGATTCCAGGGAATAAGGAGCTACAAGTGCTCAGTTTTGTTTTTATTTTCTTGTTACTGTTCTCTTTAAAAAACAAAAAACAAAAAACTATTTTTTTATTTTTTATTTTTTTAATTTTATTTATTTCTGTATGTGTATGAATGTACTGTCTGCATGCAGGTGTGTGCACCCGTGTCGTGCCATGCCGCGGAGGTCAGAAGAGGGTGTCGGATTCCCTCGGAACTGGAGTTCTCCTGGAATTGGAGTTTCAGACGGTTCTCGGCCGCCATGTGGGTGCTGGGGATCGAACCCGGGTCCTCTGCAAGAGCAGTCGGCGCTCTTAACCGCTAGGCCATCTCTCCAGCCCTTATTTATTATTTTTATGTGTATGAGTGTATCGCCTGCACACGAGTGCCCCTGTGTTGTGCAATGCCTTTGGAGGTCAGAAGGCTTCAGATCCCCTAGAACTGGAGTTTTGGATGGTTGTTAGCCACTATGTGGGTGCTCGGACTCAAACCCAGGTCCTCTGTAAGAGCTGTAAGTGCTCTTAACAGTTGAGCCATCTCTCTTTGCCCTTTTTTTTCTTTGAAGCCATGGGCATCAGAACCTGGGGGTGGGGAGAGGAGAGCATTTAGCTAAAGGACTCAAAGTGGCTATGGGATGGCAATATGTATTTTTTGTATTTTTGAGACAGGGTCTCTCTTTAGTCCCAGCTGGCCTGGAGCTCACTCTGTAGAGCAGACTGGCCTTGAACTCACAGAGATCTGCCTGCCTCTGCCTCCCAAGTGCTAGGATCAAGAGAACAGAAATGCCAGCCACTTGTCCAAGGTTACTTTGCCAATGTTGGCTTCTCAGAGGCAGATTTTCTAGGCTTGTGCCAACATTAGCTTTTAGTTAACTAATGAAATAGAAGCAAATATTTCAAATGGTGAGTATTAATAACTGATACGGAAAGAAAAATGCATGCCAGCCAGGCGTGGTGGCGCACACCTTTAATCCTAGCACTTGGGAGGCAGAGGCAGGTGGATCTTTGTGAGTTCAAGGCCAGTCTAGTCTACAGAGTGAGTTTCAGGACAGCTGGGGCTACAGGGAGACCTTGTCTTGGAAAAAGACCAAAAAAAACAAAAAAAAAAAAAAAGGAAAAAAGAAAAAAAAAAAAAGAAAAATGCATGCCGTATCCTAGGTTAATCCCCCAATATGCTCCAGGTTAGGACACTCTATCACAACCTACCTCCTCCATGCACTCATCATGGCACAAGCATTAGCCTGTCCTTATTTCTGACAACTCCAAAATGACCCTCTCACATCCCACAACCCAGAAGGCAATGTTGTTTGCATGTCTTCAAATATGTTACTTCTACCTACTATTCTCTTTTATAATGTAATTTCAGAGTAGGCTGCCTGTATAATACACCTGTGTTTAGAACACATGCACCATGATATTGACTTCCTTCTTCCACATTAAGCTGCTCCCACAGCCAGTCTACAATGTGCATCAACTACAGCACACTAGAAGCCACTGGCTCTGAGGCTTATCAGTTGACTTTTTTTTTTAATTTTATTTATTTCTGTATGTGTATGAATGTACTGTCTGCATGCAAGTTTGTGCACCCGTGTCGTGCAATGCCGCGGAGGTCAGAAGAGGGTGTCGGATTCCCCTGGAACTGGAGTTCTCCTGGAATTGGAGTTTCAGTCGGTTCTCGGCCACCATGTGGGTGCTGGGGATCGAACCTGGGTCCTCTGTAAGAGCGGTCGGCGCTCTTACCCGCTAGGCCATCTCTCCAACCCCATCAGTTGACTTTTAAGGACATATTTTAGAAATCACTACTAATTCATCAGCATACACAGTAGAAACACTGAAGTACTAGGTAGAGCCAACAGCTACCTTCCTAGGCCTACAAACATCTGCCAACAACACTCTAGCTTTACTTGAACCAAGATGAGTCAAAAGCAGAAAAGGGTAGATCTGGGTGACACAGGGATTAAAACAGGCATCCACCATCAACCACCTTCTCCCTAATTCTGCTGTTGTAACCCAAACCATACCAATTCTGGCACTACCCCTTACCACCCACCCAACTATGTTTCTTTTATGCAACAAGCTACTTCCTATCTATGAAAAAAAAAAAAAAAAGGCTCTCATAATTAGCTAAGCAAGACATGTTGGGACACAGCTTTCTAAATATATGTAAACAAATTTTCCTTCTCCTCTGGTTCAGAGGTTGTGGATGGATTCAAATGAGTCCCTGATCAAGGTACACCCAGAAGTGGAGCAGCCTAGCTGCCACTGAATCACTACTTTATTGCAGCACAGCATACAGTCCAGTTGCAGGTATTTCACCCAACAACTCAAATCCACAGCACCACCTCATAATCACTGCCACGAGTCTGTCTACATCTGTCTCTCTCTGTTCAAAAGGATCCTGGCACACACATTTTGGTTTCACCTAGACCGAGAATAGCTCAAACTCCAACCCCCAAATACTCTTAGTTGCCTTACACACTGTCCACATGTGAGTAGATGTCACTTATGCCCTTGAAGACATGTGGAGGCATTACTTTTTGCTCAGCGCTGTGCTCTCCTATCAATGATAAGCAAATCAGCTAACTGCACTGGTTTTTGTTTTTGGGTTTTTTTGGTCTTTTTGAGACAAGGTCTCCCGTAGCTCCGGCTGTCCTGGAACTCGCTATGTAGACCAGGCTGGCCTTGAACTCAAAAGATCCACCTGCCTCTGTCTCCCAAATGCTAGGATTAAAGGCATGAGCCACCACGCCCGCCTCTACACTGTTTTTAATGGAAGGATTTACTAATCAAGAGCAAGTTTTATCAGAATTGTGAGTCCTTTTTTTCCAGTGGATTTAGTCTTTTGTTAAGTGTGAGTCTTCTAATCATCCATAAGTCTGTCTAATGTTTAAAAGGAATGATCATATACACAATGCTTTGAGTTTAAAACAGAATCTTAGAACAATACAATCTATCTACAGGCTGATGGCTGAGTGCCTGCAGGCCCCGAAAGCTTGAGGGCTTGAGTTGAATCCCCAGAATCTATGCAAACAGCAACAAACAAGACCGAGCTTGGTAGCATGCACTTGTAATCCCAGCACAGGGAGATAGAGACAGGAAGACCCTCTGCACTTGCTGAACAGCAAAACTAGTCTAATTACTGAGCATCAGGCCAGTAGGAGACCCTGTCTCAAAAAAAAAGAAAAAAGAAAGGGAAGAAACAAAACAAAAACTGAGCAGGACATGGTAGCTCATGCCTGCACTCCTACTACTGAGTAGGAAGATGGCTCGGGATAATAAGACCTTACCTGGGGGTGGGGGGACACCCACATGACGGGCTCCTGGGGAATGACTTCTGGCCTCTTCGTGCACACATGTGCATATATGTATACACACACACACACACCAATAAATGCATGTGCACCTATATATACATGAGCACATATATATGTACATACATACACAAAGGAAAGAAAAACTAGTTCAAAGCAATGCTGAAAACAGTTTTGTCTTGCAATAATTTCATGTACTGATACAGGTACTTGTTTTGTCAGTTGCTAATTCTTGACTCAAGAGACACTGCAACTGGAGTCCCAGGTTTTTTTTAACGTAAATGTGTACTTTTAAGTATTCTATTTGTTTTTTTTTGGGGGGTCTTCTTGAGACAGGGTCTCCCTGTAGCCCCAGCTGTCCTGGAACTCGCTATGTAGACCAGGCTGGCCCTGAACTCACAAAGATCCTCTGGCCTCTGCCTCCCGAGTGCTAGGATTAAAGGTGTGCACCACCAGGCCTGGCGAGTCCCAGGTTTCTTAATCTACAGGGTAGTTATGATACCACCTACTTCACAGGATGACTGAAAGGATATGTTTATGAAGATCCTAGTTCAAATCCAGTTCTCCCTGGAATGCACAACAACCCTTTTTCTTAACGTCATATTCAGTGCAGAAACAGGGGCTTGTGGTTCAACTTTTATACCACAGGTAGTAGCACCCCATGAGCAATGGGGTAGAAAAGATGTGAGGTCTAATCCCAAACCAGGTGACTGCTCATGCTTCTCACAGTAGCACTGGTTTACTACGTAGCCAATATGAGCACGGCCCATCTTAAACCAGAGGATAAGTGACTCAAGTGGCTGCCTGCCGGCAACTGATAGGCTTTCTGACCCTGGGTGAGAAGAGCTGACCTCCAAAAGCAGAAGGAAGGAAACCTTCTTCTGGAGGGTAAGATGCTTTCTGCAGCTGGGGCTGAGGAAGTTGCTTCAAAGCAGACTCAAGAAACTGTGACCACGGCTGCTAGACAGCTTCCAATTGCTTTGCCCACACCCAGCCACACCTAGATCCTCAAAAGGAACTATCAAGAACTATCTCTGGAGGGACTACATGTGGATGTGATTATTTAAGGCCACTTAGCTCTGTGAACAGCTTGGTGTGAATGCCAGTTCCACCACTAGTAGTTGCTTATATTGGCTACTCACCAGTAAGCAGCATGATTAGAGCTCACATCTACCACATTGCTCATGGGGGTGCTACTACCTGTGGTTAAAAGTTGAACCACAAGCTGCTGTTTCTGCATTGAATATGACTTTAAGAAAAAGGTTTCTGATGCATTCCAGCATGAGGTGGATGTGAACCAGGATCTTCATAAATACACTGTCCTTTCAATCATCCTGTAGTGTCGGTGGTATCATAACTACTCTGTGAATTAAGGGCTGGAGAGATGGCTCAGCGGTTAAGAACACCAACTGTTCTTGCGGAGGACCTGGGTTCGATTCGCAGCACCCACATGGTGGTGTTTAAGCCAGGCGTGGTAGCGCATGCCTTTAATCCCAGCACTTGGGAGGCAGAGGCAGGCAGATATCTGTGAGTTCCAGGCCAGTCTGATCTACAGAGTGAGTTCCAGGCCAGCTGGGGCTATAGGGAAACACTGTCTCAAAAAAAAAAAAGAAACCTGGGACTCAAGCTGCTCTTGGGAGGCAGAGGCAGGTGGATCTCTGTGAGTTCCAGGCCAGCTGGGGCTACAAGGAAACTTTGTCTCAAAAAGGCAAATTAATTAATTAATACCAATAACAAGAAAGCAAAAAAAAAAGAAAGTCCGGGCATGGTGGCGCATGCCCTTTAATCCTAGCACTTGGGAGGCAGAGACAGGCGGATCTTTGTGAGTTCCAGGCCAGCCTGGTCTACAGAGTGAGTTCCAGGACAGCTGGGGCTACAGGGAGACCCTGTCTTGAAAAGACAAAAAAAATAAAAGCAAGCCAAATATGACGGTAGTCTACGACCCCAGCACTGGAGAGGCTGAGGTAGGAGGACTATGCATTTCAGGCAGTGTAGGCAACATGCAATATCTTACCTCAAAAAAACAAGATAAGTAATAAAAATTTTTAAATGAGTGCAGAGTCTGGTGTATAAAGCACTCAGCAAATAACCGCTACAGTCAGTAGAATGCTGCCTTTCCCCTCCCTCAGCAGGAACCTGACTAGTTGAGTAGACATAAAAATGGAGGGTCGACATGTTTCCCCACATAGAAGCATCTTCTATTTGATTATGAATTCACACACATTATTGTATCTAATTCTCACAGCAACCTGGGATGAGTAGGAAAGGCAAGTGTCCTTAACTCTGCAAGTATATAAAGCCCACCTCCCCCATTTCACAAATATCTAATAAGACCCTCCACAAACCCCTATCCATTGGGTTCTTGTCTCTTGACTTGTCTGTGAGCTTCTTAAAGGTGGGGTAGAAACTGTACCCTGTGAGTCCAGTTGCCTACTGAAGCTGCAGATAGAGGCCATTCAACAGGCAGAATATTAAAGGTTGATTCATACCAAGAATCATCAGTATTCTAATGACCAGGTCTCCTAGACCAGTAGGAGTTTTGTTTTTTTTTTGTTGTTTTGGTCTTTTTGAGACAGGGCCTCCCTTTAGTCCCAGCTGTCCTGGAACGCTATATGTAGACCAGGCTGGCCTTGAACTCACAGAGATCCGCCAGCCTCTGCCTCTGGAGTGCTGGAATGAAAGGCATGTGCCACCACGCCACAAGGAACCTTGACCAGATATCCTCCTACTGAAGGAAGAAGAACAAGAACACGAGAAGATCCCATGTCAACTTCTGAATTACTGAGAGCTGTGCCTCAGTTTCCTCTTCCAGAAAGATTGGGCAGAAATCTGAGTTGCTCTTTATCAAATACAAGATCAAGTCATAATTCATGAACTCATTAGGAGAATGAGGTATGAAAGGTAATTTTGAAATAGCCTGATGACAAAAAGGTTGAGGTCTTGGATATGATCTGGCAGCAGCGAAGGGTAACTAAGGTAGCTCTGAGCCCCTCCCACTCCTACTCTACAACGGCCCAGGTCTAGCAGGCCAACGCTCTAGACTCCCTCCCCCTGGAAGACAAGAGTGAATTTACCACCTTAATGAAGACTATTCTATGCATGCTTCTATACTCAAGAAGCCACAATCAAGTTGCTGGGTCCACTGACAAATGGGTATGACTTCTAAAAGTGTTTCCTATTGTTTCAAGTGAAAAACAAATTAAAAAGAAACCCCTCAGAATTGAAATCATATATATTTATCTGTAGAGGGGAAAAAAAAAGACAAAAAATGGACTGGGGGGATGGGGGGGCAGGAAAGACGGCTCAGCAGTCCTCTTGCAAAGGACCCTGGTTCCCAGCACCCATGTGGCACTAACTTCAGTTCCAGGGACCCCAATGACCTAATGCCCTCTTCTGACCTCTACAGGCACTGCAAGCATGTGGTGCACTTACATACATGCAGGTAAGACTCATATACATAAAAATAAATAAAAATTAAATTATGAATAAAATGAAGAGCAATGACAGCACTGATTTGGACCCTGGCTTCTGTAAATGCACAGTACATGTGCTTTCTGCCTCTGTCCTTTTTCTGAAGAGATAAAGCCTGGCCAGTCTTCTCCACCAACCATAAGGTTCTGAACCACACTCCCTCCATGGCTCTCCTGAGTGCACAATTGGGATTTCATCTGCAGATGATACATAATCTCTTCTCTACCATGGCCAGACTCCAACTTTATAGCAAGTTGTTTAAACATCTACCTGAATGAATGTCTGCCTCAATATAGATCAGAGGACCATTTTTTAAATGTATTATTTATGTGTACGAGTGTACTGTCTGCATGTAGGTTGGTGCACCCATATTGTACAATGCCGCAGAGGTCAGAGGAGGGCATCAGATTCCCTTGGAACTGGAGTTAAAAATGGTTCTTAGCCACCATGTGGGTACTGGGAATCAAACCTGGGTCCTCTGCAAGAGCAGTCAGCACTCTTAACTGCTGAGCCATCTCTCCAGCCCCAGAGGACCATTTTTAAGCACCAGAAACAGACTATATAAATTTGCATCTCAGACACTACACACTGAAGCTTCTGACCTATACAAACTCCCTGGTACTTGACAGTACAATAAACCACACACACTTTGAAATAGATGCAAATAAAAATGAAGGAGACCCTTACAATTTCTCTGTTATAGCAGGGCGTGGTGGCACATGCCTTTAATCCCAGCACTGGGGAAGTAGAGGCAAGTAGATCTCTGAGAGTTCAAGGCCAGCCTGGTTTGAAAAGTGAGTTTCAGGACAGCTGGGGCTACAGGAAGACCTTGTCTCAAAAAGACCAAAAAAAAAAAAAAGTTTCTCTTTGTTAAAAAGGAAACCTTAATCCTAGGACTTGAGGCTGAGGCAGGTGGATCTCTGTGAGTTCAAGGCCAGCCTGGTCTACAGAATGAGTTCCAGGCCAGCTGGACTAAAGGACCCTGTCTCAAAAATACAAAAAAAAAAATGAAACCTAATTTGAAAATGGCAATGATACATTTCTTTTAAGACATTGTTTGGTCTTCGATCATCCTGGCTATAACCACCAGCTGCATATCAATACTAAGCAAAATACCATCTACAGTTTACATAGGGCTTCAGGTCAAACACACATAACATCCTTACAACTGGTCTTTCTTTGAACACATTCTTGCTCCAAAATTCCACTGTAACTAACCTTAAAAAAAAAGAGACATGGTTCTGTGCAATTTCCTTTCCACTAGAACATAGCCTTTAGACTTCTTATTTATGTGTTGTTCACATTCTTTATGAATAGTGTGCCTTGGGGCTGGAGGGATGGCCTAGCAGTTAAGAGTGCCGACCACTCTTGCGGAGGACCCGGGTTTGATCCCCAGCACCCACATGGCGGCTGAGAACCGTCTGTAACTCCAATTCCAGGAAAACTCCACTTCCAGGGGAATCCGACACCCTCTTCTGACCTCCGCGGCATTGCACGACACGGGTGCACAGACCTGCATGCAGACGGTACATTCATACACATAATAAAAATAAAAAATAAAAAAAAAAAAAGAATAGTGTGCCTCAGTGAGCCTTGAATTAAGTTTCCACTTGCATCATTTCACATTATAAACGGACTGTAAGGCCAGATCTTTCACAAGGCTTTTGTGAAACCAAATATAGACCAGCCAGTGTCTTCATGTGACTATGATTACTGTATTTGCTGCTTAAAGGTCTTGTGCCTCTTGAAAATGGGGGGAGGGGGAGGGCTTTCAAAGGCAAGCAGAGTAGAGGCATTCAGTGTCTTCGTGGAGGTGGTCAACATTAGTTTGGACATAGTAGTGATCTCTAACAAAGGGGGCTCTAGGATCGAGGGCTGGATGCTCTCTGGCTTTGGCAGTGGCTGCTCCAAATGCTTTTCGTGAACTTGGGAGAGGGATCACCATTGTGACCTTCAACCTGCATCAAACTCACCTGGCCCAAGTAGCCTGTGGCCTGTTAACCTTATGTTCTCTCTTCAGTTAGGTGTACTTCCAGGCAAGCTAAACATTCTTCTAACATATTGAAGGAAACCACACCCAAAGAGGTTGTGGGGGGCAGGGCAGGCAGAGGTTGAGGTGCTCTACTCAAGTTCAAAAGACTCACTCTGCTAGGCCAACTGCATCATTTAACTGGTACCTGAACAACTACTACATATGTCAGGGACTATATAACCAATCAACTTCCACACAGTCTCAAATCATTCCCACAACAATCTCAAATAAAATGTGTATTATCCCCATCCTACATGAGTAAACATTCTAAGACTGGTAAATACTGTGCTCCGATTTGCAAAGCAAATAGGCAATATTTGCTAAGACTCACAGAAATTACCAGGTGAAAAGCTTAAAATATAATGTAAAATAAAACAAAAAACTGAATTTATATGATTATAATGTATATAGTTATGAACACTACTGGAAAGTTAAACTTTGATGCACTGTAGAATTTTACACAACTATTCTTCCAGTTTCATTTATTTTGAGGATGTTGTCATACTGCTGATGTACTATTTTAAACCATGTTAGGAGAATAGAAAGGAACAGCTAAAAATTTAATTCAATCCTGCCTCTGAAAAACGATCAGCTGGGCCAATGAGACGGTTCCACAGATTAAGGCCCCTGCCACCAAGCCTGATGGCCTGAGTTCACTCCTGAGACCTGCTTGATGGAAGGAAAGAAGAACAAACTCTCACACATTGTCCTCTGACCTCCACACACATCACAGCACACACATGCCAACAGGCATGTGTGCACACACACACACACAAAATAAATAAATTTTTTACAAAGAAAGAAAAACCACCTGAGTCACTTCCCTAAGGGCTGCTGCTTCTGCCTCTGCCTCCAGGTCTCTGGAGGACTTGGCTAGCTGTCAGTAAAGACTAAGTCACTTATCTCCTCCAGTGCCTTCCTTGTCTGGAAGGGCAAAAACCTGGGCCAAAAAGTTAACAAATGCTTTTTGTCCTCTACCTAAATTATTAACAGGTATTTTAGAACTTTACTTGTAGACTCAGAACAAATGAGCATTTTTTTTTCAAATAATATGTACTTACTATATTTCAAATTCACTAATACCAAAAGCTGAGAGCATTGATAGATAAGCTTAGTAGGTATGAAAGTGGAACAAAGTCAGCTGGGCATGGTGGTACACCCCTTTAATCCTAGCACTTGGGAGACAGAGGCAGATAGATCTCTGTGACTTCAGGCCAGCCTGGTCTACACAGTGAGTTCTGGGCCAGCAGGGGCTACAAGAGACCCTGTCTCAAAAGACAAGAAAAAAAAAAAAAAAAAGAAATTAAATACAATACTTATTTTTATAAGGAAAGGGTATGATGGAGAGGGTATTTTTTTATTCTTTATTCAAAAAATAGTTTAAAAGTATTTATAAGGTTTAAGTCCACATTATTAGCACCAAATTAAAATTCTGGATGAATTCAGGCAAACTAAAGCCCAGAATATTTTTGTAACTCGCCACTAATACCAAGTAGGTAAGTGAAAAGAAACTTTTTTTTAACCTCGCAAATTTCTATAACTGCAGAATTAGGAAGTAGAACCCCAGCCAAATTCCACTAAGACTTACAAAGCTAAGAATTAGCAAATAGTGTTTTAAAATTCTATAATCTCCTAAGGATTATTAAACTTTGTTATTCATTTGACTCCAGATTATGTTTATAATTTATAACAATACAGCTAAACAACAACAACAAAAAAAAACCCTGACACATACAATACAAACTAAGTGTAAAAACACAAGCTTGCCAAAATCTCAGAAAGGTCATACATACATACCTTTCTAGGACCATTTCCTTCTATATTCATTGTGGGTGTGGGATGGTATTTCTAAGATAGTCCTTCTTAACTTGAGCATTCATAGAAACCTCTGAAGATCTTGTTAAAATGAAGTTCCGGGGGAGACCCAATGTGCTTGAGATTTCCCAATGGGATTTCCAGCAAATCCCAAGTATATCTATAGACCACACTGAGTAACAAGGTTGTAAGAGTCTTATAGTTAAAAATTTAAAGAAGCGACATATAGTTTCTAAGTTTATCTCCCCAAACAATCCAATACTGGTTTCCTGCCTCCTCTGTATCACTACCTTCCAAGACAAGCTATGCTCAGGAGTCAGCCACAGTTAAAAAAGCAGATCTCAAAAAAGACAAAAAAAAAAAAAATTAGGCTGGGCATGGTGGCGCACGCCTTTAATCCTAGTGCTCTGGAGGCAGAGGCAGGTGGATCTTTGTGAGTTCAAGGCCAGCCTGGTCTACAGAGTGAGTTCCAGGACAGCTGGGGCTACAGGGAGACCCTGTCTCAAAAACAAAACAAAACAAAACAAAACAAAAAAATGTGGATGGTAGGTCACCCCTATTTCAGGAGGCCGAAGCAGGAGCACCACTGAGTTCCCAGTCAGCCTGGGCTATAGTATAGTGTAAGACCTTGTCTCACCAAAGAAAGAAAAAAGAAATGCCTGAACATACCATCCTGACTTTCTTATTCTCTCTTAACCCTTTCTCATTAGGCACTCTAGGCTCTAGCCACGCAGGATCCTGTATGAACACTTCCCCCACCCAGACCCCACCCCCTCTTTCCTGGAACAAATTTACTTTTTCATTTGCTTTCAACTGTTGGCTGGCTCATCCAGCATTTCCAGCATAGCATAGCTGATAGATGTTTACCCATACATTTTCCAATCAGAGGACAACTGCTCAGAGAAAGCCAGGCAATCTGTCATAAATGTCTGTTAATAACAAAGATGAAACAACAAAAGAGCAAGTGATGGACTTTTTTTTTTTTTACCTTTTTTTTTTTTTCATTAAGATCCTCCTTTCCTGATGGAGAGATCACTCAGCAGGTAAAAGCACTACTGGCTGCTTTTGCAAAGGACCCAAGTTCAAATTCCCAGCACCCACATGGCAACTAACAACTGTTTGTAACTCCAGTTCCAGGGGATCCAAGGCCCTCTTGTGACCTATGTGGGCACTGCACAACAGCGGTGCACTTAACATGCATGAAGGCAATACATGCATACACATAAAATAAAAATAACAAGTCTTTTTTTTTAAGGTCCCCCATGCTTTTATTTAAAGCATCCAGGATACTGACCAGTATGTGTACTAAGCTTGTATATGGCAGGTCCTGAGCACTCAGTACAAGCTTTAACAACTGTCAAATTGTTAACCAAATTAATCTGGCACAGTAAAGTTAAAAACATGTTTACGATGCCGTTTTCATTCACTTTTTTTTTCTGATAGTTCTCCCTCAGAGTGAGTAAGACCTTGTCAAGCAAGGGGGCAGGAAAAGCTCCAGAATCTAAAAGTGGTTGGATTTTTCAAACTGCCTGGATTATTTTGATGTGTTCAAGCATAATTCCAGCACAACAGACACATGGCGGCAAAGCTATTTTTAGCTGAAAACGTGAAGCTTTGTCCTGATCCATACCATTTTCCAGCTGAGAGACCTTAAAACGAAACAACAACAAAAAACCCACAACTCCTGAAGTCAATACTTAAACTACTCTACCTTATTTCCTGGCAATTAACAACACTATTTCTTAAAGTCATTTGCATTAAAGAGTTTTCTTTTTTAGTTTTTTCCTCTTTTTGGTATTTTTGAGGCAGGGTCTCCCTTTTAGTACCAGCTATCCTAGAGCTCGCTCTGTAGACCAGGCTAGCCTTGAACTCACAAAGATCCACCCACCTCTACCTCCAGAGTGCTGGGATTAAAGGCGTGCCACCAAGCCTGGCTGAAAGAGTTTTCTTTAAAGGGAAACAATAGCCTTGCTTTTCTTTTTTCTTCTTTTCTTTTTTTGGAGACAAGGTGTTCCTGTAGCCCCAGCTGGCCTGGAACTCAGGACTGGCCTGGACCAGGCTGGCCTAGGCCTGCCTGTGCCTCCTGAGTGCTGGGATTAAAGACATGTGCTACCACACCTGGCTAGTACTTCATATTTTTAATAGTACTTGGATGTTTTCAAGGAAACCTGAAAGACTATGATATCTGCTGTTCACCACCACCCTGTAAACATAAGCCCTGGAAGTTATGCAGATAAGGAGACTAGCACAGATCTGCAGACAGCTAGGTCAGGGTTGGGGTCAGGTTCCAACTGCCTCCCTTCCAACTTGCTTAGATTTTTGTTCTTGAGGTTCAATCAGATTATTTATTAAGAGTATATACGGAGCTAATTTACTAAAGGATCCTCAGAGTTTACACACTATTATCTTCATATTTTTTGTTCCCCTGAACTCAGTGAAGAGCAGGGCACTGAACCTGTGGTAGTAAGATGAGAGACCCACAGGTGATAAATGGCTTCCTCAATTTTTAGCAGGACAGAGCTATTCCTTGGCTAGCTAAATACCTTTTCCTTCTTACACAATTTTGTTCTAAACATTTTCCCCCAGATCTTCATTTTTCAGTAAGGAATCAGATATTATTATCTGCTCCTACCTGGAGACGACTCAAGGCATGTGCACAGAGACTTGAATGGCTAGTTCAAAACATTGCTGAGCCCATCTCCAGTTTCGGATTTACACGAGACATTAGGGCTTGAGTATTTATAGTTCTAGCAAGTTCCCAAGTCATGATGTGTATTGATTTGGGAACCTCATTTTGAGAGAGCTCCAATTTGAAAACCTCTTCAAACAAGGTAGGTCATAACACTGAACTTTGTTTTATTTGCCTTTTTTTTTTTTTTTTTTTTTTTTTTTTGAGAAGGGTCTCAACTCTGTTGAACTCACAGAGATCCACCTGTCTCTGACTCCTGAGTGCTGGGATTAAAGGTATGTACGACGATACCCAGCATTTTAATTCCTCTTTAACAAATACTCAGTGGCTTCTATATATGAGCTGTGTTATATGGGATCCAGACTATTCTTTAGACTCCTGGATATAGATACATACATACAAATATAGGGGAAAACCCCACTAAACCTGTAACAAAATGTAATGTGTGAAAATCACGAGAATGACCAAGTGCTGAAACTAAATTTTAAGGGAAGAAAATCAAACAGGAGGGTATTGACTCTCTCTCCCTCGGGGAAGCATAGAATAAGAGCTTCTTGAGCTGGCTCACAAGGTCATTCCCACTAGAAGAGACCAAGGGCAGGCGTTGGAGGGTGAAAAGGTGCAGAGCAAGTTCAGAGACCTAGTTCTATGGGGTAGAATTCTCAGGCATGGGAGCTGGAAATGTTGGCTGGACTCAAATTCTAAAAGTTTTTTGTAGGGAGACTTTTATCAGGGCCTGGGTTCAGCACAATGGGAGAGCACTCTAGGAAACAAAAAAAAAAAAAAAAAGGAAGAGGCACAGACACTGAGAGAAGACCCTTCTCTAGGTAGGTGTGAGAAGAAGCAACTTGGAATCATCCAGACCTTTCTCAGCACTCTATAAAGCAGTTTACAGTCTCATTACTTCACTTCTCTAATCAGAGTGTCTTTTCCTCAGAAGACATCTGTCACCCTCCTTTTCTACATTAGCTGGCCTCTAAAAGTTCTTTCCAAGATCTTCCTAAATATCACATTTAATGACTGAAGCTGAAGTCTGGTGTTCCCTTAGCCACTCTCAGCATGCATGGATTCCCAGGACCAGCAGCCCATACCCAGCCCACACTTGGTGGGACCACAGGAAAAGCATCAAATTTGGAGTCAGAAAACCTAGATTCTGTCTGGAAAACTAGCAATCTTCTTTCTCCAAGGCTAAAGAAATGAAACAATGCAAGTATTTAAATGGCATGTAAATATGGGGCTGGAGAGATGGCTCAGCGGTTAAGAGTGCCAACTGCTCTTGCAGAGAACCGCGGTTTCATTCCAGCACCCACATGGCGCTAAAAGACATTTTCGGCTCCAGTTCCAGGGGAATCCGACGCCCTCCTTCTGACAACCCGCAGCACTGCACGACATGGTGCCACAAACCTAGCATGCAGACAGTACATTCATACACATAAAAAAAGGCCAACAATGGTCTACAGAGTGAGTTCCAGGCACCGCTGGGGCTACAGGAGACCCTGTCTCGAAAAGACCAAAAAAATAATAATAATAATAATAATTAAAAAATTTTAAAAAATAAATAAGTTGGTTTTTGTTGTACTAGAGGCTAAAGAAAATGAAGCAATGCAAATATTTAAATTGCATTAAACTGGCTGATCTAAACCCAATTTGTGTTTCCTTATAAAAAGTAGGTGAATATCTGCCCCACAGGAATACTGGCACTAAGAAAATGCAAGTTTACCTAGAATTTACTACATACAGATCACATGCTGAGAACTTTCAGTAATCTTGTTAAGCAAACATGACATTATATTAAAGTTAAGGGCTTAATGACAATGATAAATGCTACATCATTCAAAAAAAAGTATTGTGTCACAAATCTAGTAGGAACTAATCCTGAGATATGAGATAAAACTTTGGTAAACTGGTGAAAGGCTTGGTGATTTGTCCCAAAGTTGTCTGAGGCTTATTAACAAAAACAAAAAATTATTTTCCAAACTTCATTAATCCCTAAAGTGTTCTCACACAGAGCCATTCTCCTCCCCTCAACCTACAAAAACAATCACTGAGCATCAATTCTTTTCACTGTAACAACAGGAAATATTTTAACACTATTACTTTGTATTTCTAAGGCCTTAAGAGCAAATTATCTTCACCATAAGCAGATGTGAACCTAGAAAAATTTTTCTCCAAGACTAAAGAAACAAAGCAACACAAATATTTAAATCACATTAAACAAAAAATGTACTAAAAACTTAGTAATTGTTCTTTATGATTCATGGGCATAAATCACCACTATTCTTTGACTAAGAAGGTAAAAAATTAGAACAGGCAAGAGCAGTAAACACTTTATAATCCCAGCTGGAAATGGAGGGGTGAGGAATTGAAGCCAGCCTCTGCTACATTCTGGTCGAACCCGAGCACGTTGGACTACATGAATCCCTGTCTAAGATGGCTCATGGGTAAAGGCAGCATAGCTGACCTAGGCTGGCACCGAGCTTGATCCAAACTCATTGTACTGACTCTAGGAGTTTTCCTCTGACCTCCACATGCCAACACGCGTACAAATAAAATATTGTTAAAAATAGAAATTAAGGGTTATAGAGAGGATACTTGGTGTTAACGAGTAAGCCTGCTGCCTCTTTAGAGGAACCGAGAGTCTTTTTGGTTCACTTCCCAGCAAACAACTGTATGCAACTAGTAGTGGGGGTAGTGGTAACAATGGCACCATAACTCCAGCCCAGTTGGGCTTGTCCACTCCTGTGCACAGCACACATCACACTACAAACACACACACACCACTCTCTCTCTCCCTCCTCTCTGTCTCACTCTCTAAATAGATAGTTATATTTAAGTAATATTTTTAAAGGCAACTCTCCTCAAGTGTAGTGGCAACAGCCTTTTTTTTTTTTTTTTAATTTATTTTATTTCCGTACGGTGTTTGAATTGTAACTGTCTGCATGCAGTATTGTGCACCCGTGTCGTGCAATGCCGCAGGAGGCTATCAGAAGAGGTCTCGGATTCCCCTGGAGCAGGAAGTTTCTCCTGGAATTGGAGTTTGGACGGTTCTCGGCCGCCTGTGGGTGCGGATCGAACCCGGGTCCTCTGCAAGAGCGATGGCTCTTAACGCTAGGCATCTCTCCAGCCCCGTGGACAGCACAATTTTTTTAATCTCAGCACTCAGGAGGCAAAGGCAGGTGGAGCTGTGAGTTCAGGCACTTCACTGGGCTATAGGTAAGACCCTGTCTTAAAAAGACCACAAAAGATAAAAAAATGAAAATTGAAAAATACGAATAGAAAGGTCAACTCGTCTCAATGGATGGTGATGAAAGTGGGAATGCATTCGCGTGGTCTGAAATCCATTACTCTGCCTCTACACACTAAGAAGACAGTGTCTTTCTGAAGCAAATCAGTAAAGCTGCCAAAATTACAGGAAGCACATTCTCTAGAAAAGTCAGGTGCTAATATATAAGGGGCCAAGAAGAACAGGAGAAGTCATTGTAATGCTATACAAGTAGATCCTGTCTTCACTGCATCTCACTGCCAGAGCCAATGGATCAGAGCTGAGGGATGGGGCAGGAGGTAAATACAGATGAGGGCCTGCCTATCTGACGTCTGACTGCAATGCCAGGAATTGGAAGAGGGAGGGAGGCATAGGGCCATTTGGGAGTTTTTGACAAGGCTTAAGATCTGAATAATTAGACCTTTCCATTCCTAAAGATAAAATAAATGTAATCTTATACCTTTATTTTGCTCAATTAATTGTTCAGAAGATCAATAGTGGTAAAAACAACATGAAATTTATACGTTTTGTTTTGACTTGTTATTTATTTTGAGGGGGGGGTCTTTTCGAGACAGGGTCTCCCTGTACACCCAGCGTCCTAGAAACTTACTCTGTTAGACCAGGCTGGCCTTGAACTCACAAAGATCGCGCCTGCTCTGCCTCCCAAGATGCTAGGATTTAAAGTGTGTGCACCACCATGCCCAGGCGAGAATTTAACATTTTAATACTAATGTTGTACATGTTTTACTTAACATTTTGGAAAGTAACTGCCTCAGACATCAACTCAAGAAAAATTTTTTTGTTGCAATATAATTGGTTTTTGCTAATGGAAGTTCATCAAATAAAAGGTATGCTTATTATTTAAAAAAAAAAAAAAAGAGTCTAGATTTCCTTATTACAATAGGCACAAGCAACTGCCTTTGGAGTGGGAAAGTAGCAAGCAAAGTGTTCTCCCACAAGCACTTGGGCTGGCAGAGGTGAAACTGGGGCGAAGGCATCAGAACTTCTGTACTACAGTTTAGGTGTTTCAGCTTTCCTCTCATTTAAAAAAGAAAAGAAAAAAAAAACAAAAATACAAAATAACCAACTTTTTATTTTTTTTTTGTGTATGGTCTTTTCAGAGCAGGGGTCTCCCTGTAAGCCCCAGCTTGTCTAGGCAAAATCACTCTGAATTAGAACACTAGGCTGGCCTTGATCTCACAAAGATCGGCGCGCCTCTGCCTCCCAAGTGAGCCATGGATAAAGGCGTGTGGCCACCACGCCCTCGCCGTTGAATCCACTTATAAAACACTGATTGACCAAAATGAGGGGAAGAAAGGTATGTGCTAGTGGCTGAGGTTTGAGCCTTCAGAGATTGAAGATCTGACCTTCCTTATTCCAGGAGTCAGTGTGGCGATCTAGAATATCAACACTCAGCTTCCTTAAGCCAACTAGGTTTTATTTTTTCACACTTACTGGCCCATAAATCTCTACACTACGTTATCTAAACAGACCAGACTCCTTTCAATATCAGACTTCACTTAGTAAGAACATCAAACCCAGTCCATGTATGGCTCCTTGTGGCATTCTAGCATCCAGAGAAAAAAGTAATGACAACACAAACACTAAATGAATACATTCATTTAGAAGGCATTTAAAAAAAAAAAAACCAGCTCAGAGTCAAAAGGCAGACTCTTAGGCATGAACAAAAGTAAATCAGCATACAGAATCTATCTTATTAAAAAATAATGTCTAAAAAATGTCTACAAGAACTACAAATACCAGAATATCATGCCAAGGGCGGGAAGTTGGAGGAAGCTTTTTAATCAGAAATTCATAGTGGCATAACCAAAAATATCTCACGAGCTCGCACAACCATAGTGAGCAACGCGAAACTACGATCGACTAGCAGCGTGTATCGAAAGTTAAATTCACCCTTTCTTCAGTTCCATCCACATGAGGGCGTCCGCTATTGGACTAGTTACCCACACACCATAACCATTGGATGCAGACATTGGAAAAACCACAATATTTAAAAATAAAAAAGTTATATGGAGGTAACGGAGAGGACAAAGGTCACTTTAAAAAGTTTGTGTAATTTGCAACTCAATCTAGAGCCCACCCTTTGAGGAGGTGTTTCCTTGACAAAAATACACAAGCTAACTAGTATCAGGGGTACTTGAGGGAATGATTTTTTTTTTTAATGTTTCCTTGTCCAGAAAGGACAGTTAAGACATTTCCTGTGTGTAAGCTCCACCCTGCTCAGTGAGCAGTTTACAACCACACTTAACCCTTTTTCAGAATAACAGCCTTTTGTTGTAGGTGGATCCCTGACTGCATTCTAACCCCTAGCATTTTGTTTTCTACATCTGATGTTTTTCCTGAAACTGCAAGGCATGGACAGGTTAGAGACTAAAGATGGGTTTTCTAAACCCGACTCGGGGTTGGTACTTTCTCTTCAGTAGAATGACCCCATGAGGTAGAGTCCCCACCATGACGGCAAGGGAGCACTCGGTTCTTCTGACCCCAGAAGACTGAGAAAATGCATCTATGTCACTAGCAAGCTCCCTCACCCAAGTTATCATAAAATTTTGTCTTTAAAGATTCCAGGGGATGCAACCACAGTCTTAGACCACTCCCTTACCCCAAAGAAGTTACCTCCTGGCTTACTGCCAAGGGAGTGCACCAACACCTAGCAACTGCTTAAAATCGACTTCCTTTTCCAAAGGTGTCATACTGTCACCTATTTCACAAAAGCAGCAAACCAATGAATGAAATCCCCCCTTCCCAATGAAAACATCCCAGGATGGAGATGCTTGCTTCCTTCCTCCTTCTCCACGTTTGTGCCAGAGTTAAAATAAGAAACATACTAAGTCTTCTAATACTCTTTACAATACTAGAACTATTCCTGCCTATTAACTGATTCCAGGGGCTTCCAAACAGAAGTTCTGTTTTCAGTTATAAACCTTTTTCCCATGTATAGGCTGAGAAGATGACCAAAGCCTGCTGGACGGCCAGCCACAGCCCAGGGGCTGCAGACAGAAATACACAGCATATACTGCTGCATATCCAGGATCCTGCTCTTTTTAAAAAACATGTGCAGTAAAAATACTGGATGCATATACCTCATTTGAGCCTGATACTGACTCCAGAAAATGCTTGTAATAGATCCAAATAATCCAACCCATAGCACTGGAATGACACTAAGTAGCTTTTATTATACATTACACAGTCCATAACATTCATGGGAAAGCTGTCCCCCAACCTAAGACATCAAGGGTTAAAATTAAGCTTTGGAATCAAATCTGTAATTTACCGAAAGCTTTGGAACAAAAAGGCCACTCCCTCCTCCCCTTTGCTATTGTTCTACAGGAGTGGGACATGAGCAGTGCACTTTACACCTTTAAGGCTCCAGAGGTAAGAGGCTGGGGGCTGGGAATAAGAGGAGGCCTGGAACCAAACGCGCAGTAAAGGATCTATCGGCATTAATCTCCAGGGATACAGGATAGGAGGGGTATGTGTGAGAGCGACGCTCCGCTGATAGCTGACAACTCAGCCTAGAGCCACAAGGTACTGGAGAGAAAGTCACCAAATGGTGGCTACTCTGGAGCCCACTGGGGCAGTGTGAGCAACTGCCACCTTTAATTCATCCACAGGGTGCTCCCGCCAACCTGAGGCCCGGCGGCTGCTATCTTCATTAGGGTCACGTACCATATGGCAGAAATAGAGCCTCGGAACCCCGCCGGCACACCCCCAGGCAGGCCTGGCCCCGGGCAGGGGACTCACCTTGGAGCTGTTTGAATCTCCCTTCCAGCTGGTTGTAGTTGTAAGGCACCTGCCCCGTGTAGGCCGGCGACAGCGGCCCTGAGATACTGGACGTCCTCTGCAATTCCATTATGCCCGACGTAACGCCCAGGCGGGCTGCACCGTCGGAATCCCGCTCCGGCCCCCTCCTACCCCCATCCAACTGCAGCAGCTTCCGCGGCTCCTCCCGCCAGACGTAGAGGGTGGACTCAGGCCAGCAGCATTCCGGTCGGAAATGGGTGCCGGGAGATCTGCTAGGAAGCCGGCTGCACAGTCCACCTTAGCCCTGCGCGGAGTGAGCGCCCGGCACCCAATTCCTGGTGGCTTTTCCTTCCCGGCGTGGCTCAGCCGGGAAGCTAGAATAAACTTAGGGAGGGAAGGAAAGGAGGAAGGAGGCACGGTCCTACTAGATGTTTTAAATACAGCCAATCCGGAGCACGCCGCCCGAGCGGGGCTCGCGGAGCAGCGCACACCTCTCGGCTGGGGTTTGTAATTCAATCGGGAGCGGCGGCCGGGAGCGGGCGGTGATGTCACCTGATTAGCATAACAGCGTGTGGAGGGCTCAGGCCGTACCACGCCGAGCGGCGGGGGAGGCCCGACCCGCCAGACCCCGACCCGCCCGGGCCAGGCCGCGGCCGCGCACACAAAGCTGCTGGAATTACAGCCTTTTGTGGAGCACCTCCCGTAACGGAAAGTCTCCGATTACGATCTCGGGAAGCGGAGGCCACCCCGACCCCGCGGCCGCACGCAGCTCGGGCCTGCACGGCGTGCGGGACACGGGCCGCGCACCTGGGCGCGCACTACCCTCTGCACGGGCGCCAACCCCCGGCAGGCCAGCACGGCGCCAGGGCCGCAGTCCGTGCGGGTGTCCTGCGGGGCACCGCCAGTGCGGATGGGAACTCGTCTCTCTAGGGAATGGCCTCAGCAGACAGGCTGCCATTACAGGAGGTTTCTGAGGTAACGCGCCCAGTAACCCCATGCCAGGGAGACTTAGCAGACCCGGCGCTGCACGGCATTGTGGGAGAAAGGTACACAGGTGAACGCCACTCCCGCCCTGATCCGTTGGAGTTTATACTGGAAAAAAGGCAATCCTGCTTTGATTTGCTAAACCACGCCTCTTCAACTTTTGGTTCTCCCTAGCTGCTACTCTCACCCAAGTCTACCAAAAGGGGAATCCTGTAGAAAACGATGTGATCAAAACATATTCTTGAGAAATCACTGCCTTTACTCCTGCCTCCTTCCCAATTTCCCCCTCACTGATGCTGGCAGATAAATTACAAATTTGGCGTTCCCAGTTAGAACCTGCAGCAGGTATCACTGAGAAGACAATTTTGGCAATTGGTGGTGCTCAGTTATACTCAGGCATCTGGAGGCGAAGGAAACAGGATCAGTTCAGCTAGTGTGGTCTGCACATAGCAAATTCGAGGCCACCCAGAGCTACACTTTTAAGGTCCTGTTTCAAATGTTGACCCCTACGGGATTCCAAAGTGCACGGAAGAAAGAGCCCCAGCAACGCTTTAGTTCTCAAAACCCACGAAACTCCAGGGGCTGCAGCCTGACCAGGGCTAGGGTTAGAGGCAAAGCTCTAACCTCAGAACAATCCAACTCTTCCCAGCCACACTTTTTCAGCATATCTACAGTGTCTGCTTTGGGCTCTCATCTAAGTTACAGTGCATACTCTAAAACCCTCCTACCTCTGCCAATTAAAGACCCTGCAAAAAATGCTAGGTCTTGGCAGAAGCACTTAGAGGAAGATTCCCAAAACCTGAGTTTGGAGACAACCAAGCTTCCTCATCACCCCATGGTCTTGNCTAGAAAAAAAAAAAAAAAAAAAAAGGAAGAGGCACAGACACTGAGAGAAGACCCTTCTCTAGGTAGGTGTGAGAAGAAGCAACTTGGAATCATCCAGACCTTTCTCAGCACTCTATAAAGCAGTTTACAGTCTCATTACTTCACTTCTCTAATCAGAGTGTCTTTTCCTCAGAAGACATCTGTCACCCTCCTTTTCTACATTAGCTGGCCTCTAAAAGTTCTTTCCAAGATCTTCCTAAATATCACATTTAATGACTGAAGCTGAAGTCTGGTGTTCCCTTAGCCACTCTCAGCATGCATGGATTCCCAGGACCAGCAGCCCATACCCAGCCCACACTTGGTGGGACCACAGGAAAAGCATCAAATTTGGAGTCAGAAAACCTAGATTCTGTCTGGAAAACTAGCAATCTTCTTTCTCCAAGGCTAAAGAAATGAAACAATGCAAGTATTTAAATGGCATTAAATATGGGGCTGGAGAGATGGCTCAGCGGTTAAGAGTGCCAACTGCTCTTGCAGAGAACCCGGGTTCAATTCCCAGCACCCACATGGCGGCTAAGAACCATTTTCGGCTCCAGTTCCAGGGGAATCCGACGCCCTCTTCTGACACCCGCAGCACTGCACGACATGGGTGCACCAACCTACATGCAGACAGTACATTCATACACATAAAAAAAGGCCAGCCTGGTCTACAGAGTGAGTTCCAGGACAGCTGGGGCTACAGGAGACCCTGTCTCGAAAAGACCAAAAATAATAATAATAATAATAATTAATAAATTTTAAAAAATAAATAAGTGGCATTAAACAAAAAAATGTACTAGAGGCTAAAGAAAATGAAGCAATGCAAATATTTAAATTGCATTAAACTGGCTGATCTAAACCCAATTTGTGTTTCCTTATAAAAAGTAGGTGAATATCTGCCCCACAGGAATACTGGCACTAAGAAAATGCAAGTTTACCTAGAATTTACTACATACAGATCACATGCTGAGAACTTTCAGTAATCTGTTAAGCAAAATGACATATATTAAAGTTAAGGGCTTAATGACAATGATAAATGCTACATCATTCAAAAAAAAGTATTGTGTCACAAATCTAGTAGGAACTAATCCTGAGATATGAGATAAAACTTTGGTAAACTGGTGAAAGGCTTGGTGATTTGTCCCAAAGTTGTCTGAGGCTTATAACAACAACAAAAAATTATTTCCAAACTTCATTAATCCCTAAAGTGTTCTCACACAGAGCCATTCTCCTCCCCTCAACCTACAAAAACAATCACTGAGCATCAATTCTTTTCACTGTAACAACAGGAAATATTTTAACACTATTACTTTGTATTTCTAAGGCCTTAAGAGCAAATTATCTTCACCATAAGCAGATGTGAACCTAGAAAAATTTTTCTCCAAGACTAAAGAAACAAAGCAACACAAATATTTAAATCACATTAAACAAAAAATGTACTAAAAACTTAGTAATTGTTCTTTATGATTCATGGGCATAAATCACCACTATTCTTTGACTAAGAAGTAAAAAATTAGAACAGCAAGAGCAGTAAACACTTATAATCCCAGCTGGAAATGGAGGGGTGAGGAATTGAAGGCCAGCCTCTGCTACATGGTGAACCCGAAGCCACGTTGGACTACATGAATCCCTGTCTAAGATGGCTCAGTGGGTAAAGGAGCTAGCTGACCTAGGCTGGCAACCGAGCTTGATCCCAAGACTCATGTACTGACTCTAGAGTTGTCCTCTGACCTCCACATGCCAACACGCGTACAAATAAATAATTGTTTAAGAAAGAAATTAAGGGACTAGAGAGGTATCTTGGTGGTTAAGAGAGCCTGCTGCTCTTTCAGAGGACCAGAGTTTGGTTCCTTCCCAGCAAACAATGTAGCAACTGTGTGGGGGAGGGTAACAAGCACCATAACTCCAGCCCATTGGCTTGTCCACTCGTGTGCACAGCACACACACACACACACACACACACACACTCTCTCTCACCCTCTCTCTCTCCCTCTCTAAATAGATATATTTAATTAATTTAAAGGCAACTCTCCTCAAGTGTAGTGGCACAGCCCTTTTTTTTTTTTTTTAATTTTATTTATTTCCGTAGGTGTATGAATGTACTGTCTGCATGCAAGTTTGTGCACCCGTGTCGTGCAATGCCGCGGAGGTCAGAAGAGGGTCTCGGATTCCCCTGGAGCTGGAGTTCTCCTGGAATTGGAGTTTTGGACGGTTCTCGGCCGCCATGTGGGTGCGGGGATCGAACCCGGGTCCTCTGCAAGAGCGATCGGCGCTCTTAACCGCTAGGCCATCTCTCCAGCCCCGTGGCACAGCCCTTTAATCTCAGCACTCAGGAGGCAAAGGCAGGTGGAGCTGTGAGTTCAAGGCCAGCCTGGGGCTATAGGTAGACCCTGTCTTAAAAAGACCAAAAAGATAAAAAAATAAAAATAAAAATAAATAAAAGGCAACTCTCAGGATGTGATGAAAGTGGGAATGCATTCGCGTGGTCTGAAATCCATTACTCTGCCTCTACACACTAAGAAGACAGTGTCTTTCTGAAGCAAATCATAAAGCTGCAAAATTACAGGAAGCACATTCTCTAGAAAAGTCAGGTGCTAAATATAAGGGGGCCAAGAAGACAGGAAAGTTCATTGTAATGCTATACAAGTAGATCCTGTCTTCACTGCATCCTCACTGCCAGAGCCAATGGATCAGAGCTGAGGGAGGGGCAGGAGGTAAATACAGATGAGGGCCTGCCTATCTGACGTCTGACTGCAATGCAGGAATTGGAAGAGGGAGGGAGGCATAGGGCCATTTGGGGAGTTTTTGACAAGCTTAAGAATCATGAATAATTAGACCTTTCCATTCCTAAAGATAAAATAAATGTAATCTTATACCTTATTTTGCTCAATTAATTGTTCAGAAGATCAAAGTGGTAAAAACAACATGAAATTTAACGTTTTGTTTTATTTTATTTATTTTGAGGGGGGGGTCTTTTCGAGACAGGGTCTCCCTGTAGCCCCAGCTGTCCTAGAACTTACTCTGTAGACCAGGCTGGCCTTGAACTCACAAAGATCCGCCTGCCTCTGCCTCCCAAGTGCTAGGATTAAAGGTGTGCACCACCATGCCAGGCGAAATTTAACATTTTAATACTAATGTTGTACACTGTTTTACTTAACATTTTTGGAAAGTAACTGCCTCAGACATCAACTC
Organism: Rhizomys pruinosus; assembly: GCA_009823505.1. Classification (NCBI taxonomy): domain Eukaryota; kingdom Metazoa; phylum Chordata; class Mammalia; order Rodentia; family Spalacidae; genus Rhizomys; species Rhizomys pruinosus. The sequence continues at coordinate 1,840,745 of VZQC01014711.1, forward strand.
AAGAAAACTTTTTTTGTTGCTAATATAATTGGTTTTTGTAATGGAAGTCAGCAAATAAAAGGATGCTTATTATTTAAAAAAAAAAAAAAGAGTCTAGATTTCACTTATACAATAGGCACAAGCAACTGCTTTGGAGTGGGAAAGTAGCAAGCAAAGTGTTCTCCCACAAGCACTTGGGCTGGCAGAGGTGAAACTGGGGCGAAGGCATCAGAACTTCTGTACTACAGTTTAGGTGTTTCAGCTTTCCTCTCATTTAAAAAAGAAAGTAACATCACAAAATGAATCCAACTTTTTTTTTTTTTTTTTTGGTCTTTTCAAGACAGGGTCTCCCTGTAGCCCCAGCTGTCCTGGAACTCACTCTGTAGACCAGGCTGGCCTTGAACTCACAAAGATCCGCCTGCCTCTGCCTCCCAAGTGCTAGGATTAAAGGCGTGTGCCACCACGCCCAGCGTTGAATCCAACTTTATAAAACACTGATTGACCCAAAATGAGGGGAAGAAAGGTATGTGCTAGTGGCTGAGGTTTGAGCCTTCAGAGATTGAAGATCTGACCTTCCTTATTCCAGGAGTCAGTGCGATAAAATATCACACTCAGTTCCTTAAGCCAACTAGGTTTTATTTTTTCACACTTACTGGCCCATAAATCTCTACACTACGTTATCTAAACAGACCAGACTCCTTTCAATATCAGACTTCACTTAGTAAGAACATCAAACCCAGTCCATGTATGGCTCCTTGTGGCATTCTAGCATCCAGAGAAAAAAGTAATGACAACACAAACACTAAATGAATACATTCATTTAGAAGGCATTTAAAAAAAAAAAAAAAACCAGCTCAGAGTCAAAAGGCAGACTCTTAGGCATGAACAAAAGTAAATCAGCATACAGAATCTATCTTATTAAAAAATAATGTCTAAAAAATGTCTACAAGAACTACAAATACCAGAATATCATGCCAAGGGCGGGAAGTGGAGAAAGCTTTTTATCAGAAATCTCATAGGTGGCATAAACCAATCCATTTTATTTCTCACTAGGACTCTGTAACCGCCCTATCTGAAAGTTAATCACCCTTTCTCAGTTCCTCAACAGGGTGGTTTTCTGTTGTAGGAATACCCCAACACTAAACTTGTGCAACTTTAAACCACAATATTTAAAAATAAAAAAGTTATATGGAGGTAACGGAGAGGACAAAGGTCACTTTAAAAAGTTTGTGTAATTTGCAACTCAATCTAGAGCCCACCCTTTGAGGAGGTGTTTCCTTGACAAAAATACACAAGCTAACTAGTATCAGGGGTACTTGAGGGATTTTTTTTTTTAATGTTTCCTTGTCCAGAAAGGACAGTTAAGACATTTCCTGTGTGTAAGCTCCACCCTGCTCAGTGAGCAGTTTACAACCACACTTAACCCTTTTTCAGAATAACAGCCTTTTGTTGTAGGTGGATCCCTGACTGCATTCTAACCCCTAGCATTTTGTTTTCTACATCTGATGTTTTTCCTGAAACTGCAAGGCATGGACAGGTTAGAGACTAAAGATGGGTTTTCTAAACCCGACTCGGGGTTGGTACTTTCTCTTCAGTAGAATGACCCCATGAGGTAGAGTCCCCACCATGACGGCAAGGGAGCACTCGGTTCTTCTGACCCCAGAAGACTGAGAAAATGCATCTATGTCACTAGCAAGCTCCCTCACCCAAGTTATCATAAAATTTTGTCTTTAAAGATTCCAGGGGATGCAACCACAGTCTTAGACCACTCCCTTACCCCAAAGAAGTTACCTCCTGGCTTACTGCCAAGGGAGTGCACCAACACCTAGCAACTGCTTAAAATCGACTTCCTTTTCCAAAGGTGTCATACTGTCACCTATTTCACAAAAGCAGCAAACCAATGAATGAAATCCCCCCTTCCCAATGAAAACATCCCAGGATGGAGATGCTTGCTTCCTTCCTCCTTCTCCACGTTTGTGCCAGAGTTAAAATAAGAAACATACTAAGTCTTCTAATACTCTTTACAATACTAGAACTATTCCTGCCTATTAACTGATTCCAGGGGCTTCCAAACAGAAGTTCTGTTTTCAGTTATAAACCTTTTTCCCATGTATAGGCTGAGAAGATGACCAAAGCCTGCTGGACGGCCAGCCACAGCCCAGGGGCTGCAGACAGAAATACACAGCATATACTGCTGCATATCCAGGATCCTGCTCTTTTTAAAAAACATGTGCAGTAAAAATACTGGATGCATATACCTCATTTGAGCCTGATACTGACTCCAGAAAATGCTTGTAATAGATCCAAATAATCCAACCCATAGCACTGGAATGACACTAAGTAGCTTTTATTATACATTACACAGTCCATAACATTCATGGGAAAGCTGTCCCCCAACCTAAGACATCAAGGGTTAAAATTAAGCTTTGGAATCAAATCTGTAATTTACCGAAAGCTTTGGAACAAAAAGGCCACTCCCTCCTCCCCTTTGCTATTGTTCTACAGGAGTGGGACATGAGCAGTGCACTTTACACCTTTAAGGCTCCAGAGGTAAGAGGCTGGGGGCTGGGAATAAGAGGAGGCCTGGAACCAAACGCGCAGTAAAGGATCTATCGGCATTAATCTCCAGGGATACAGGATAGGAGGGGTATGTGTGAGAGCGACGCTCCGCTGATAGCTGACAACTCAGCCTAGAGCCACAAGGTACTGGAGAGAAAGTCACCAAATGGTGGCTACTCTGGAGCCCACTGGGGCAGTGTGAGCAACTGCCACCTTTAATTCATCCACAGGGTGCTCCCGCCAACCTGAGGCCCGGCGGCTGCTATCTTCATTAGGGTCACGTACCATATGGCAGAAATAGAGCCTCGGAACCCCGCCGGCACACCCCCAGGCAGGCCTGGCCCCGGGCAGGGGACTCACCTTGGAGCTGTTTGAATCTCCCTTCCAGCTGGTTGTAGTTGTAAGGCACCTGCCCCGTGTAGGCCGGCGACAGCGGCCCTGAGATACTGGACGTCCTCTGCAATTCCATTATGCCCGACGTAACGCCCAGGCGGGCTGCACCGTCGGAATCCCGCTCCGGCCCCCTCCTACCCCCATCCAACTGCAGCAGCTTCCGCGGCTCCTCCCGCCAGACGTAGAGGGTGGACTCAGGCCAGCAGCATTCCGGTCGGAAATGGGTGCCGGGAGATCTGCTAGGAAGCCGGCTGCACAGTCCACCTTAGCCCTGCGCGGAGTGAGCGCCCGGCACCCAATTCCTGGTGGCTTTCCTTCCCGGCGTGGCTCTAGCCGGGAAGCTAGAAATAAATTACCAGGGAGGGAGGGAAAGGAGGAAGGAGGCACGGTCCTACTAGATGTTTTAAATACAGCCAATCCGGAGCACGCCGCCCGAGCGGGGCTCGCGGAGCAGCGCACACCTCTCGGCTGGGGTTTGTAATTCAATCGGGAGCGGCGGCCGGGAGCGGGCGGTGATGTCACCTGATTAGCATAACAGCGTGTGGAGGGCTCAGGCCGTACCACGCCGAGCGGCGGGGGAGGCCCGACCCGCCAGACCCCGACCCGCCCGGGCCAGGCCGCGGCCGCGCACACAAAGCTGCTGGAATTACAGCCTTTTGTGGAGCACCTCCCGTAACGGAAAGTCTCCGATTACGATCTCGGGAAGCGGAGGCCACCCCGACCCCGCGGCCGCACGCAGCTCGGGCCTGCACGGCGTGCGGGACACGGGCCGCGCACCTGGGCGCGCACTACCCTCTGCACGGGCGCCAACCCCCGGCAGGCCAGCACGGCGCCAGGGCCGCAGTCCGTGCGGGTGTCCTGCGGGGCACCGCCAGTGCGGATGGGAACTCGTCTCTCTAGGGAATGGCCTCAGCAGACAGGCTGCCATTACAGGAGGTTTCTGAGGTAACGCGCCCAGTAACCCCATGCCAGGGAGACTTAGCAGACCCGGCGCTGCACGGCATTGTGGGAGAAAGGTACACAGGTGAACGCCACTCCCGCCCTGATCCGTTGGAGTTTATACTGGAAAAAAGGCAATCCTGCTTTGATTTGCTAAACCACGCCTCTTCAACTTTTGGTTCTCCCTAGCTGCTACTCTCACCCAAGTCTACCAAAAGGGGAATCCTGTAGAAAACGATGTGATCAAAACATATTCTTGAGAAATCACTGCCTTTACTCCTGCCTCCTTCCCAATTTCCCCCTCACTGATGCTGGCAGATAAATTACAAATTTGGCGTTCCCAGCTTAGAACCCTGCAGCAGTGTATCACCTGAGAAGACAATTTTGGCATTGTGGTGCTCAAGTCTATACTCCAGGCACTCTGGAGGCAGAGGAAACAGGATCAGTTCAGCTAGTGTGGTCTGCACATAGCAAATTCGAGGCCACCCAGAGCTACACTTTTAAGGTCCTGTTTCAAATGTTGACCCCTACGGGATTCCAAAGTGCACGGAAGAAAGAGCCCCAGCAACGCTTTAGTTCTCAAAACCCACGAAACTCCAGGGGCTGCAGCCTGACCAGGGCTAGGGTTAGAGGCAAAGCTCTAACCTCAGAACAATCCAACTCTTCCCAGCCACACTTTTTCAGCATATCTACAGTGTCTGCTTTGGGCTCTCATCTAAGTTACAGTGCATACTCTAAAACCCTCCTACCTCTGCCAATTAAAGACCCTGCAAAAAATGCTAGGTCTTGGCAGAAGCACTTAGAGGAAGATTCCCAAAACCTGAGTTTGGAGACAACCAAGCTTCCTCATCACCCCATGGTCTTGTAAGAATCCCTCTACTCAACTTCCACCGTTAATACTGAGCAATAATACCTATCTCTACAAAGTCACTGTAGGTAGATGTGCCCTAAAACCGTTTCATACTCTTTAAAAGTGAGTGTATTTTTCAAAGCACACCTCTCCCTACATTCTCCCTCTCATCACAAAGACTACTAAGAACTAAAATGGAGACTATCTCAAGGGAGATCTGTCTAACCATACCTGCTTCACCATCAAATATACAAGGACATGGTAAGTCAGGCTCTTGATTGTGTAGTTACATAGCTCAGAAAGTGAGATTACAAATTTATAACGTTTTATTCTGTTTTTAATCTTAAACCACTTAGTGAAGAAGGCATGAGTCACCACGCACTATCACCCTTTAGCTCTCTGTGGTATGGGGAAGTACAGTAAATGAGCTTTCTAATTAACCAGGTTACATGTAATATAATGGAAAGGTGAAGACTAGTATAGCCATGCGAATCCTCAAGAGTTGAGCTTGAACAAACCAAGTAGACTGAATACATCCAAGTACTAGAAAGAAGGGTTTTAAGGCTGAGGATTTTTTTTTTAACTCTACAAGAACAAGAGGTGAGCAGCGGGCATCCATCTGGTTTGATTTGGACGATGGAAAATGCGACACAACCCTGAAGACCTGCCTGTCCACCTCTTGAAGGATGGCCAGAAACATTTCTCCACTGTGAGTGAGGCTACATTTATACTACTTGGTAAGTACAAGGCACACTAGTGAGTGTTTTAGAGGATTCAAAGATGACTAGGGAAAGATTACTAGCCAAAGGTTTAGAGCAAATGACAGACAAACATACACCAAAGAATACAAGAGCTCAGGGAACAAGGAGGCCATATCTCTTAAGGAAGACCAGTGGGAAGAAGCCCGAAGAAGGCTGGCATTTTGATCTGTTCCTGAAATACAGGTAGACAGTAAAGCCAAAGAGAAGGTAAAGCTTCCTCACTTAATTGCAGGACTAGGACAAACAAGTACTGCAGTGTAACCACATAAAGGAGCTGTCAAAGAGCCACCGAGAAGCAAGCTAGAATCAAACCTTGGGTAGGAACTGTTAGAGACCGTTGAGTTGTAGAATAGGGTCTGAGCTGGGCTCTAGCAGTGATTAACTTGGCAGATAAAGAGAGACTGAAGGTACCAAGTCAACTGAGTGGTTACTGCAACTGTTCAGGTCAAAGGACCAATTAGGGTGTGGCAACAGAAATGAAAAGGAATGAACTGATGATGTAAGAAGTCATTTATAGGAGTTTGGTAACCAACTGTATGTGGGAAGTTCAAAGGATAGAGCTTGCTAGGGGGTATGAAGAAGGAATGACGAACATTTCCTTCTAGATGGCCGGCTCTGAGTCACCTGCAACACCACTGAGTGACATGTCTAGAGCAGTCAGGATTGGAGAAGTAGAGGTCAAAGCTGAAGACAAGTCTGGAGCACAGAAGGGGCAGCTGATTTAGTGAGTTAAATTTGGGGATGGAGAAGAAAGGCAAGAGGCTGAGCAGAGGCCTGCAGAAGATTCTAGGTTTCAGAAGAGGAGGAAGAAGAAGAAGAAGGAAGAAAAAACATTTGGAGGCCTGGGGCCAAAGCTCAGGGGTACTCAAATTCATCCCCAACACAGCCAAAGATGAAAAAGAAAAAACGACAGTGACTAGAGTTTACAGAATGAAAATTCCGTCGAGGGGTGTGACACTCAAGAAGGAAAGGCAGCATCACATGCTGCCGAGGGAAGATGAAGTAAATAAAAGAGAAAGTCAGCCAGTGGCAAATCAGATGAATGGGCGAGCTGCAGCGAGGGTCAGATTACCAGACGGGAGAGGAAGAGAAGTGCCGAGGATGTGTAGGTGGAGTAAAGAAGCAGGGGAAGAGACTGCGGCAGGCCTCAATCAAGCATGGCCTCTGCAAAGGTTTCAGCCAGCCCTGAGTTGGCACAGGTAGGAAGAGAAAAGTGAAAAAATGGCTCAAAGGTGTGGGTGGCATCATCAGCCTTAGTCGGGAGGAGGTAGCTTACCTCTAGGAAGGGGAAGGATGAAGATGTTCTAAAGAACCAAAGAATTTAAGGGAACTTAATCTTACCTCAGTGAAACAAAAGGCCAGAGGTCCAATCCACAGTTTTATTATTGTGATCTCAGAGGAAGAATCTCAAAGACTCTATCTATCCTATGCAGAAACGCAGGGCATGTGGATGGAGGAGACCATTTTCAGAATGCTAAGTTAACCAGGTTTTCACAGTAATGGACCTTGCAATTTTGGTTCATCTCCCCAATTTTTCTATTCTAAAACCTACTATCCCTCACCCAGGCCAGGGGACCAACTCTGATGTTTGGTTGTGCCTGCCTTTAAGCTGTAGCCAGATCCCAATGTGTAACGAAAGATAACTATGACTGGCAAGGCAGCTATAGAGGCAAAGCAACTGAAGCCAGCAAGTGTTTGCCGTGCCTGAGATAGAAGGTATAACCAGGTTGCTGTAGTCTTCTGTGGACGGAACAATTAGAAGTAACATGGGATGACGAAAGGGCCAGAGTCCAGTAACTGGCACTTAGGTTCATCCTAACACCTAAGTGCCACCAAGAAACTATATAGTCTTGTGTGTTTGTTTCTGCTCTTCTCAGAGCCTCACAATTTTAACTGTAGTCTCAATTATCATCAGTCTGTACATATACTGAATGCTTATAACAACCATCATCATACTTTGTAGCTTACAAAATGTTTTCACATACATTTCTCATGTGACTAACCCTTTCTCAAGGTAAGTATTATCTCCAGTTTGCACATAAAGCACATGCTTTCACTGCCCAGGGGTACAGAGCTGGTGAGCAGCAGAGCCAACAGGTCTACCCCCAGGCCGGCCAACTCCAGCATGCCTCCACTTTTCCATGTCTTCCATTTCTCTGATGTTCTTATAGAGTGTACCTAGTTTATTAAGTAAGGCTTTCTAAGCTTTTCAGAAAAGCTATACAACCTGGTAAGAGGCATCACTAGTTTAGTTCTGTTTGGTTTTGTTCCTCATGATGGATCTGTGTACTAAGATTCTATAGGATTCAACATGTGATTGGATGAGATTAAGCCTCTGTTCTAAGAGCCTTTGTGTAGTCTCAGTGGAGAAGGAAGATGAATGTTTTTCCTGCATTTCAGCAAGAAAGGGTAAACTTTGGATGTTCATTTCCTGAACATCCAAACATTAGCAAGATTGAAAATGGCCAGGAGAGGATGGCCAAAATGCTAACATGTGATGGACTTTGTACACATTCAATCCCAGGACCCGAAAAACCAACCCCAGAGCTGGGAAAGAAGTGTTAGGAGTAAGAAAACAAGAAGGTTTCACATATAAAGTGTTGTACTGAGTTCTTTGATGCTTTCCACTGCTATTTCCAAATCTGCTTTTCAATCTTTTTGTTATTGTTTTTTTGTTTGTTTTTTTTTTTTTTTTTTTTGGTCTTTTCGAGACAGGGTCTCCCTGTAGCCCCAGCTGTCCTGGAACTCACTCTGTAGACCAGGCTGGTCTTGAACTCACAAAGATCCGCCTGCCTCTGCCTCCCGAGTGCTAGGATTAAAGGCGTGCGCCACCATGCCCGGCTGTTATTCTTTTAAGGCAGGGCTGCACTCAGTAGCCCAGGCTGGCCTGGAACACACAGTGATCGTCTTGCCTCACTCCCCTGAGTGTTAGCATGGCAGGTATGAGCCACTACTCCCCAGCTGGTTTCCATTCCTCCTTACTGCCAAATCCCTTGAAAGATAACCACAGACAATTTCTCCTGAGCATTTCCTTTCAGGAAGCCAAACGCTACTACTAAAATCCCTCTTCCATTAGCATGGGGTTAGAAGGAGTGGGCCCAAATCATGCGGCCGCATTTGCCCTCCACCAGGCACTGCTTTGTATCATCTCTGCCTGACCCTGGGTCTCACTGGGCTACCCTCTTTCCCATCTGATAAGCACATATCCCAGGTCTTTCTCCTTAACCCCAGCCTTATATACTAGGAAAGTCATACAGAAAATCTTACTTCTGGGGCCAGCAAGACAGCTCAGTAGATAATGGTCTGACAACTGAGTTTGATACTTGGACCTCCATGGAAAGAAGGAGAGAAACAACTCCTGCAAGTTGTCCTCTGACATCCACATCCACACATCTCATGTGTATGCACAGACATAGACACACACACAAAAAAAAACAATCAAAATCAAATCTTCTGGCAGAATTTGAAATATCAGAGCAAACTTAATTTCCATCTATATGCTCTGGTTTTTTGTTTTTTTTTTGTTTTTTGTGTTGTTTTTTTTTTTTTGTCCAAACAGTGGTCATTTCAAAACTGAATACACAGCACCTGACATCACTACTGAAGAACAAACAGCAAATTACACCAGTAACAAGCACCCAAGGTCCTGGGGAAGGAATGCAGTTTACTGAATCTTCTACCCTAGCCAAACTTATCCTTGCATTTATATGTCATCTGTTATCTGCAGAGGCAGAGCTTCCTTATATGGACAGAAGAACACTCTGGCCCAGAGGCCCCACCTTGGGTAAACAGGTGTTGCTATGTTAGTGAATGTTTCACTAGCTTGAGCCAGGCAGGGCCCCTCCCCCACAGGTACTCTTTAAAGGAAAAAAGAGTATCTGAGGAATGCAAGAGGGGCCAGGCCTGCTCTTGCCCAGAGTTTTTGGTTTTGCTTTCCACCTCCAACACAGAGGTAAAAGGGCTCATGCATACTGGTGTTTAGAGCTTTGGAGCCAGAGTTTTAGAAGGGGTTAGATGGGGCAGTAGAACGCACCGTTCCCGTGTAGCTTAGCTTAGGGAGAGCAAATGGGAAAGAGAAATACAACTGTGTTCTTTGTCAAAGTAAGCTTTTGGACCCTGCCCTCAGGTATTCTCGCCCAGTTTATCTTTTCCCGGGGCTATAAAGAGAAAAGGTGCCGCTGAGAAAGAGGAAAGAGGGATGTGAGAGTGGCACCAGCGTTATCCTCAAAACAGGACCTAGTCCTCCTTGTCTACAGAGAGCCAAAGTCAGTCCAGCCATACAGCCCTGCCACAGGCCGCCTACATGGCACAGGCCATTACACCAGTGCTTTCTTCCTGGTAGGCACTCTCACCCCAAGGGAAATATGCCCGGCAGAGGAAATACAAAGATATAAGCAATGACAGGTCAGTGACGGTGACAGTGGGAGCTACAGTAAGCGCCACTGCAACAGGATCAACACCCGAGCAGAGTGGGGGTTCTTTCACACGAATGCTCTGCTTCTGTATCATCATATCTGTGTGATTTTAATGTTGCTCCTAACCAAATCCCTGCCAGTATGTGTCATACTAACATGAGAGTGTGGGTTACTGTTTATTAATTTAGGGGTAGGAGGTGTTATCTCTTGCTCTTTGAAAAACAGACCCAGTTGTAGGGACCGGGAACAACCTGTGCAGCCCTGGCTGGTGAGCATGTAAAATATTTTCAAGATACAGTCACTTCTTCCTCCACCTGAGCTTTGGACGATCTCTCAAGGAGATAGCACGGCCTCTTTCCCACAGGTCTTTGCTAGGCAGCCACTCAGTGAGCTCAGGCTCTAAATAATTCATGGACAGTCCTGTCACTCAGGAGTGTCAAGCCCGCCAGCTGCCTATTTAGTGAGAGGTAGGCACCAGGCTTAAATACTAGTAAACAATTCTAAGACCGTCTCTACAAAAGCATACATATTTCTCCTCATTTTAAGCCAGGTAATTTCTTGTTGGTAATTTCCAGTACGAGTGACTTTTACCCAAAGGAGGATGGGTCCCCAAGTAATGAGTGGGAAGAAAGTGGTACTTTTAAACAAATACATGGTCAAGAAATTGGTCCCTACACTCAGGATGTGGAGATAATATGGATACAACCTTCTTTCCTATTTGTCTCTCTGCTCCAACCAAACTGATCAGTACCCCTGACACCTGTGGGGCTTCCCAAGTCTCTGCTCCTTGGGGTGCTCCTCCTCCAATCAGTCTATAATCCAACCATTCACCCTGCAAGCCCAGTTTAAAACTTTCCCCTGCTTCCAGGAAGCTCCCCAGGTTATCCCAGCTGCAACAATGGATACTTTTCAGACAGCCTACACCAGGGCCACCAGGCTCCCTAGCTGGCACATGACACACACTGTCTTGGATTATTACTTATCTCTTCTTGTACACCAGTCTTATCTGCTTAATTAAAATAATGGAAGTGTACTAGTTACAGACTCAAGAAAAGCAAAATGTGAACTCTATTCTCAGCTTCTGACAACTGGCTGTGGGGCTGGTGGCCCTTAGCTGGGCTAAAAATCAAGAGGTCTGCCCTGCATGGTGGCACACGCCTTTAATCCTGGCACTTGGGAGGCAGAAGCAGGTGGATCTTTGTGAGTTCAAGGCCAGCCTGGTCTACATAGCAAGTTTCAGGACAGCTGGAGCTACAAGGAGACCGTCTCAAAAAAAAAAAAAAAATAAATTAAAAAAAAAAATCAAGTGGTCTGCTGGGCGTGGTGATGTACACCTTTAATACCAGCACTCCGGAGGCAGAGGCAGGCAGATCTCTGTGAGTGCAAGGCCAGCCTGGTCTATATACTGAGTTCCAGGACAGCTGGGGCTACAGGGAGACCCTGTCTCAAAAATACCCCCCCCCCAAAAAAAAAAGAGGTCTAGCAGGGTGTGGTGGCCTTTAATCCCAGCTCTCCAGAGGCAGAGGCAGGCAGATCTCTCTGAGTTAAAGGCTAGCCTGGTCTACAGACCAAGTTCCGGGCCAGCTGGGGCTACAGGGAGACCCTGTTTGAAAAAGAAAAAGAAAAAAAAAAATCAAGAAGTCTGAAAGAGAAAACCTCTTGGAAATGTATCCTAAGCTGTTTTAGAACAGACAGAAATCACTTTCTCTACATGTGTCCTTCTCCACATCTAAGCAGCTGTTCAAAACGACACAGCCCTTTCAGAAGCCTGAACACAAAGCAAAGGTTCTGTGCTGGAGTTGGTCCATACAGTAAATTGCAGAGCCTATTCTATTTTACATAACATGCCAGTCCACACTTTAATCCTTTACATTTACAAGGTGACAGAACTTCTAATAGGTATCAGAAATTCCTTTTCAAAGTTCACCTACCTAAGCCAATCATCCCATCTATAGATGAGAAAAATGAGGAATGAAGCAAGATAAAGAGCAGGAACTGGCATAGTGAAGATTAGACAGCAGGCCTGAATTCCTGGGGCCTCTCTCACTTCTAGAGTAAACACGAATGTACAGAGCACTGAGGACAAAGGAAGGGGCATGCACGTCTCATCCCGCTCCACCACTGGAGTGGGCCCAGGACTCCAAATTCCAGAAAGTTCACCCTAATCCTCTCTCTCACCTACCTTCAAGAATCCAACACCACCAGAGAGGCATCCAACTTATATTAAGTAGAAGATGACTATTAATCTTTGCATCCTTTGATACTGAATTTGAACCAGCTCAAAGAGACAGAAAGCCTAGACTTTGGCATTGGCATTTTCCATCTTATCCTCCTGGGCATCCTCTTGACCTAGCCCAAAACTAAGCACATGGGTCCCCTATAGACTCTACTTACTATAGGCTCTACTTACTGTATTACCCTTTTGCTCAAGTTGCCTTATTATTCTTGTGAAGTGGTGGATGGCACCTAAGGAACAACACTAAAGGTTGAGCTCTATCATCTATACACATGTACACAAACACACATGCACACATACCTACACACAAAAAGAAAAAAAATGAGATATACGTATACATACACACGCTAAAATATTATTCTGCCTTAAAAAATACAATCTTATCACTACAACATAGATGAGCCTTGAGGACATTGTGCTAAGTGCAACAAGCCAGCCCAAATCAGACAAATACTGTTCCAACTACAGGAAACATCTAGAGTAATCAAACTCTTAGAAATAGAAAGTAGAATGGAGACACTGGGAACTGGGAAGAGGAGATATGGAGAATGATGGTCTAATGGGTGCAGACTTTCAATTTTGAAAGATTAAACTATTCCAGAGATCTGTAACACAACAGTACATATAGTTAACGCTGATGAAATGTACACTTAAAAATGGTGAATGTTATAAGTTTCAATAAAAACTGAGGAGATACTGTGGGCAGGGGAAGGCAGTAGATCTAGAATCACATGTTCCACATTTATGACTATGTATTCTCAAAGCAGTCAGCTCATACACTGACCCCTCTGTATTGTCTTCCAAACATAAGAAACAAGAACTTGACTGGGCATCCTGCCAACTCTCATTTTTATAACAAAAGGCCCTTATAAATTAGTTATTGACTCCAAATTGCCTCCATGCCTCACATTTGTATGTACTGTTGTGAAGTAACCCCAATTCACCAGTCAGAGCTACTGTCACACCTTATGGTCTCTACAGTGCCAACCTTTGAGAAACTGTTCATAGTCTACTTTCCAGGCAGTATCTTTGAGATTAATGTCCAAAACATAAAGAAATCCAAATGATCTTTTAGACATAGTAGCAACATATCATACTGAAGCAAACATATATGCATTTAACAATTTAGGGTAATGCATGCATAAGCAAGAATGTGTGCATGTGTATGACATTATCTCAGCAGATGTTAGATCAGTTTTCCTTACACTGGAGATTTTGTGATACCCCATCATCAACTATGCTGAAATACTAAGACTTGCCCACCCAGATTAAAAAAAAGCCGATATCCTGTCCGTGTGGCCTCATACATAGTTTGCTGTTAGGGATAATTTTAGGGTATTAAAGGCTTATGAAGCAAGAGGCCAAGATTCATACTGATCAAAAAATTGTACTTGTAGTTGGCCTATTAAAGATTATGGAAGGGAAAATGGCAAAAATCATTACATAGGAAAGAGGTCTGTAATTTGAAGTGATTATAATCAAAGTTACACTAGTTCTTGTTAATAACACTCTACAAGAGCCTGCATTTCTGACTCATCAAACATAAAACATTCACAAAAATACTGACATGAGACTGGGTCTTAAGTAAGACTCATAGAGCACTTATTTCTCACCTCCCCATGAAGGACAAAGGTTGCTATCATGATATACCAACACACAATCTGCTTCTCACCAGGTACACAGAAACCACCAAGAAAAGAGGCCCAAACTCAACCTTGGAAACAAAACAATGTCAGTTCTCTTAACTCCCCACGATATCTTGCATCACCAGATCCTCCCCTTCACCCCTATGCTGGAGATTAATACCCAGGGCCTTGAACTATGGTAGGTAAGCATGTCACCATTAACCTAGACCACCAGCTCTCCCTATCTTAAAATTCATACTGCCATATCTTTTTAGTATAATATTTAGTACAATGTTGCTGCTTTTAAAAATAACAGGTCACTTAGAGGCCCCTTTTAAAACTAGTCACGCTTCTGCTCTTGACAGAAACAAAAAGAAAATACACTGTAAATCACTAAATTCTCTAACCTTCCTGTAGATTATAGGCAATGAATGCTTAGTTCTCTTCAAAAAGGTTTCAGTAAGCTCAACCACCACAGATGTCACAAAAGAGATACTCAGAGGGGGCTGGAGAGATGGCCTAGTGGTTAAGAGCACCAACTGCTCTTGCAGAGGACCCAGGTTCGATCCCCAGCACCCACATGGCGGCTGAGAACTGTCTTTAACTCCAGTTCCAGGGGGAATTGGGCACCCTCTTATTTTTTTTAATTTTATTTATTTTTGTATGTGTATGAATGTACTGTCTGCATATAGGTCTGTGCACCCATGTCATGCAATGCCACAGAGGTCAGAAGAGGGTCTCAGATTCCCCTGGAACTGGAGTTCTCCTGGAATTGGGGTTACAGACGGTTCTCAGCTGCCATGTGGGTGGTGGGGATCAAACCCGGGTCCTCTGCAAGAGCAGTCGGTGCTCTTAACCGCTAGGCTATCTCTCCAGCCCCCGACACCCTCTTCTGACCTCCGAGGCATTGCACAACACGGGTGCACAAACCTACATGCAGACAGTACATTCATACACATAAAAAAAGAATTTAAAAACATTTTAAAAAATTTAAAAAAAGAGATACTCAGATTATCGCAAAGTCTTACTCATACTGCTCTGAAATCAAGTAATTGTAAGGGGGGGTGCACAATTTTTCCTCCCTGTGAATTAAAGGGTTTTCAGAGATGTACAAAATACTCATGAAGGAAGGCAATTTACAAGAGGGCTGGAAAATGCAAGTCAAAGGCATCATGGGCTTTCAATTAGCCTGTGATTTATATGGCCACTAACACAGGCTGGGGCAAATAACAACCTGATTCAGGAAATCTCAGACTGGAATCTGTAAAATGGGGGATAATGCCCCCTATCAGAGACTGCTATTAATATTACAGTAATATTCTACAATGTTCTCTGAGATGAAAGTGATTCACAAATTTTAAGTATTATTAATAATCCTCCTGGAAATCTAGTCATATTCCTTTTTTATTATCCTGATACCAAACTACAGCTGTCTCAACAAAGAGAAACAGAGCACTAAAGCTAAATTACCCCTACAAAGGGCCAGTCCCTTCCAGAGGACTGAGCCTGATGGACTAGGATTCTTCTGAGTCTGTCACCTTCCCATCAACCTCAGTCATTTGGTTGGGGGAGGGGTAGGAAAAATCAGTTTAGCATTTTTTGCACTTTTTCCTTAAATCATTCTCCCAATAAATTTAGGAGCATGCAGAATCATTTTAGGTAAGCATGCAAATCTAAAATAGAGAAGTCCAATCAGAGAGGACACAAGTATGAAGATCATGCTGATTTTTCATATTGAAAAACAAAGAAACAGGGCTGGATATGGTTCAGTACAATAGCTCTCAGTTGCAAAGTGCCTGCCTAACATGTGCAAGGTCCTGGGTTTAATCCCTAGTACAAAACAACCAACCTTGCCGGGCTTGGTGGCGCACGCCTTTAATCCTAGCACTTGGGAGGCAGAGGCAGGTGGATCTCTGTGAGTTCAAGGCCCGCCTGGTCTACAAAGTGAGCTCCAGGCCAGCTGGAGCTACAGGGAGACCCTGTCTCAAAAAGACAAAAAAAACAAAAAACAAACAAACAAACAAAAAAACCAACCAACCTCAAATCAAAAGCAAGTCTTTCTCTCACTTCCTGAGATAAGAAGTAAGAGTCATAAATGTCCTGTGAATATCACAGCAAACAGGGCCTTGGGTTACCAATGTCTTCAGGCCATGGGAACAGGCAACCTTAACTTCTAACCTTGCCATCTTGCATCAACATGATATCCTCAATATGGAATATGCCTCCCTGAGAAGGGAAGGAGGCACTCTTCCTGCAAAAGATTTTCAAGATGAAATGTGGTATGCTAGTATCTTACATACATATCTACTGTGTGCAGACACCGAGCTAGGCACTTTCCACGTTTTAAGTTTTCAAAATAATCCCCCAAGGTAGCATTCTCATCCTAGGAGAAAACTACTACCTCACTGCCAGTAGGTGGTAGGGCAGAGATCTAATGTGGGACAACAGGACTCTGAGGCCCTTCCCCTTTCCTCTACATCAGACCTGATATGGACAGTTCCAGATCCTAGCCTAACCCAGGAAAGCCTGGAAGCTCTAGCCATAAGAGGACCTCCAAAGAGCATCTGCACAGCCATACTGAGAGTCTCTCAGTATAATCCTAAATTTGGAATCTATACAATGGAGTAATAAATAAACACATAAATCCAAACAGCGGCCTGGATTGCTGATTTATTTATCCCAACACCTCATAAAACCCTCACGTGCCCCAAACACCTGACACAAGGCTTCATATAACCTAAACCAAACTCTTTATCCTCCCCTTCTTCCCTTTCCTATCTCTCCACAGTTCCTTGCAGAACAGTTCCTAGGGATCCTAATTCAATCCTTGCTCTAGCTCTCTTAAGACCTTGTTACTGCCCCAGTTACAGGACTCATTTCCCCTAAAGAGTATCATTTCCTAAAACACTGTCCCTCTTTTCTTCTCTATGTCATCCTAAGACAAATGTCAGATTCCACTATCCCATGGTTCACACCACTGTTTCTCAGGTTAATTCATTGGGGGTCTTGGGATCTCTGGAACTAGGAATCTCAGGAAGGCCCTCTCTGTGACAGCGAGAGTAGCACCAAGTCTGTACTACACACTGATGTCATGAACACTTCTATTTGAAAATAAAATTTGTCCTGAACTGAATTTTGCAAACCAGCCTCTGTAGGCAAGGACTAAGCTCCTTGGTAAGGCATTTAAAGCCTTTATATCCACATCTTCTATATGTGCCTCCTATTCACTTCTTCAGCCTAAAATTCCTTCCACTTACTGATACAGCCTCTCCTTTGAAAGACAGAGACTCTTCTTCTGACCACCCACACTTGTTTTTCCTTAATCACCTGTTTCTGTATTTCTAATACCACAGGCCCTGGCACCAAATAGATACTGGGCATTCATTCATTCACTAATAAATGACTAAAATAATAACATTCTGATTCACAAAGTTTACAATACAAGCAGAGACCACTTAGCTGGACTTTGAAATGTATAGAACAGGATACTCTAATGACATTAAAAATAAAATTTAATTATATGACCAATACTAACATTTGAAAAAGTAAAACAAAATAATCATAAAATTTCATGAAATACAAAGAATAAAATGTATTTCTTCCTCATAATGTGGAAAAAATTGTTTCTTTCAAAACTGCCAATCAGTTACTGACTAAATCATGATCACTCTAAAATCCTCCATTCAGCTGATAAAGCAGAAACATCATCCTCCATCATAAAACCTGGTTTTGGTGTACCAATCAAGATGGCTTCCTAAATGTGTGGGGGGTTAAAAAGCACCCATTTATGAAAATGCCTAAAGATTATAGCTGATTAAATGCACAAAGAAAGCTAGACACCTGTCAATTCTGTGTTAGGGTTTTAGGTTTCACATTAGTATCAGGTGCATCCTCCAGCCCTGCCTCCTCTCATCCTGTTTCGAGGCAGTCTTGAATACCTCTGCATTATTTACAAGCATCCAAACCAACACTGGCCTTCCTTTAGATGTTTGGAGACAGAGCAGAGTTCCATGGAAGGTGTGCTTAGGGGCTCACCAGAGCCTGGAAGCATACAGTAATAATCTCCAGCAAAGCAAGCAGTCCTGGGTCTAAACCTGTGTGTGTTCACAGAGGACATAGAAAGGGTTTAACTGATTTGGTCTGAAAACTTGTTCTCCAAAATCAGTTCAAAAACAGTTTTAGAAAATATGGAACTGTCAGATATATAAGTTCTTGACTAGAGGAAAAAAGGACTGATCATAGGGCCAAGCTAGATAAATGACATACTGTTATAACCAAGGGCTTGGAAAGTTACTAGACTGTTTTTCTTGTCAGCCATAGGAAAAAAAAGTCTTAACTTACACAGTAGTTAGAACAACAATGACAACAGCACTCTGCTTGTAGTCTAGTCTGAGGGACAGATCAACAGCCTTGGGATGCTGCAGCAAAATGAAGATGTTCTAGGTATAAACACAACTGTAACATTCCATTCCTTGCCATGCTTGGCCATTACAGTTGCCAAATATCCTATACCCTCACCCTCATCACAGTGGGGTATCAGCACAGACACCCTCTGCTGGATAACTTTAGTGTCAACTTGACACACCTGGGTTGAGGGAGCCTCAACTGGGGAATTGCCTCCATTGGACTGGCCTGTGGCCACGTCTGTGGAGTACTGTCTTGATTGCAGAGCTATGTGGGAGGGTCCAGCCCACTATGGGGTGGTGCCACCCCTGGGCAGGTGGTTGTGTGTTATATAAGAAAGCAGGTTGAGCATGGGCCAGGAGAGCAAGCCAGTAAGCAGCATTCCTCCATGGCCTGTGCTTCAGCTCCTGCCTCCAAGTTTCTGTCCTAAGTTCTTACCTTAGGCTCCCTAAGTGATGAACTGTGACTGGGAGATGTGAGAAGAATAAACCCTTTCCTCCCCAAGTTGGAATTGGTCAGAGTGTTTTGTCACAAAAATTGAAAGGAAACTAGAACACAGCTTTTTGTGAACACAGCTTCTTCTATTTTCAAAAAGCAGAAGAAAAGGCCATCTTTTGGATCAATACACAAGTCCCACCTTTGAGCTCTTCTCCCTCATAATTTAATCATCTCCTAAAGGTTTGATCTCTTAACACCATCATACTGGGGGCTAGGGTTTCAACCTAAGAGTAAGAAGCAGGATGCAAACATTTAGTACTTAGTCTTTTTTTTTTTTTTTTTTGGTCAATATTTTTTTTGAGACAGGTTTCCCTTTAGTCCCAACTGGCCTGGAGCTCACTATGTAGACCAGGCTGGCCTTGAACTCACAGAGATCTGCCTGCCTCTGCCTCCCGAGTGCTAGGATTAAAGGCGTGCACCACCACACCCGGTTTAAAGACAGTTATTAGCCACCATGGGAATTAAACCCGGGTCTTCTGCAAGAGCAGTCAGTACTCTTAACAGCAGAGCCATCTCTCCAGCCCAATACTTAGTCTCTTTAATCATACACACACACACACACACACACACACACACACACACACACACACACACACAGAGACAGATTGACAGAGAATAGCTTAAAAGACAAGCATAGAAATTACTTGTGGGGTTTGGAGGGACAGGGTGCTGATCTTTTTGAGAAAGGATCTCACTAGGTAGTCCTAGGTAGCCTGGAACTCTAGGTAGCCTGCCTCTGCCTCCCAAGTGCTAGGATTAAAGGTGTTTACCACCACACCCCCGACTTTGCATCAAACTTTTTTTTTAAATTTTATTTATTTTTTATGCATATGAGTGTACTGTCTGCATGTAGGTAGGTGCACCCGTGTCGTGCAATGCTGCAGAGGTCAGAAGAGGCTGTCATATTCCTCTGGAACTGGAGTTAAAGACGGTTCTCAGCTGCCATGTGGGTGCTGGGAATCGAACCCAGGTCCTCTGCAAGAGCAGTTGGCGCTCTTAACCGCTAGGCCATCTCTCCAGGCCCTGCATCAAACTTTTAAAAAGAATTATCTTTATGGAGTGGGGTGGGAAAGGATTTGAGGAAGAAAATACTCATTGTCCACTTCTGAAATCATTAGGTTTTCAGAACTCACATTCGTGATGTACAATGAAATTATTTTATAACTCATTTTAATGTCAAATTCTTAGACACAAAGAATTAATTCTTCAATAGATAGCATGAAAGTTAGGGGACAGTTTTCCTTAAATGACATAATAATTTGCAGCTCTGACCAGCAATGACTTTCAGTTTGGCAACTGTTCAATAACTAACTGCATTTAAACTTCTGCTACGGGGAATGCTGAAAACAAGACTATCCATTATCTTCAAGAAACTGACTAATCAGAAAATATGGAAATCAACTGCCTTGGGCACACACCTGAAACTAATGTATAAGGTACATGATACAGATTAACAGGGGCCAAAGAGGGTCCTCGAAGAAAAAAAATTCAGCATGAGCCACATAGGAAAACAGCTCCTTTGTGGGAGTGGGGCTCAGGCTGGAGACACTGATAAGCACTTAGGTTTCCAAGACTTAGAAAATGGGCCACTGGGTAACACGGAATGCAAGGAGGGTCTGAGACCCGACAAAGAAGGGGCCAGGCTCTCCCTGACTTCACCCCATCTGTTCCCTAAACTGCCTGTGGAATAATCTTGTAGCTAACAAAGCTTCACATACATACTCAAGAAATCTAAGGGGTCTGCAGGAAGTTAGACCTGGATGGCAAAATTTGAACCAGATTCACCCAATACCATTTAACCAGTTCTAATTACGTAAGTATTTTAGACTTCTGAAAATTCACAGGCTTTCACCAAAGAAGTCAAATTTAAGAATTTAGCAAATTCCCTTTAACATTAATTCACTGGCTTTTTTTTTTTCTTTGTCTTTTTGAGACAGGGTCTCCCTGTGGCCCCAGCTGGCCTAGAACTCACTATGTGAACCAGGCTGGCCTCAATCTCACAGAGATCCACTTGCCTCTGCCTCCCCAATGCTGGGTTATTTGGGCTTTTTAAAAAGTGTGTTTTGGGGGGCTGGAGAGATGGCCTAGTGGTTAAGAGTGCCGACTGCTCTTGCAGAGGACCTGGGTTCGATCCCCAGCCCTTCATGGCCACTGAAACCTGACTTTAACTCCAGTTCCAGGGGAATCTGACGCCCTCTTCTGACCACCGCGGCACACAGGTGCACAAATCTACATGCAGACAGTACATTCATACACATAAAAATAAGTAAATAAAATAAAATAAAAAGTGTGTTTTGGCCAGGTGTGGTGGAGCATGCCTTTAATCCTAGCACTTGGGAGGCAGAGGCAGGTGGATCTCTGTGAGTTCAAGGCCAGCCTGGTCTACAGAGTGAGTTCCAGGACATCTGGGGCTACAGGGAGACCCTGTCTCAAAAAAGACCAAAAAATAAAATAAAATAGTGTATTTTGATTATTTTACTTTATGTGTATCAGTGTTTTGCCTGCATGTATATAAGTGGACTCACATCATAAAATGCCAGAAGAGGGCATCAGACACTCTGGAACTGGAGTTATAAAAGTTGTTAGCACTCATGTAGCACTCATGTAGGTGCCAGGAACCAAACTCTCTAACCCTGGTTTTTTTTTTAAGACAGAGGCTTTCTATGTAGCCCTGGTTGGCCTGGCATTTACTGTAAAGCCCAGGCTGGCTTCACATATGCAGCAATCCCCAGCCTCTGCCCTATCAGTGCTGGGATTACAAGCATGTACTGCCAAGCCAGGTGCCCACTGCTTACTTATGTATCGTCTAGTTCTACCAAATAGGTTATTTCTGGTTAAGGAGCACACTGATTTTATGTCACTACTCTAAAAAAGCTAAATCACAGTACTGGGCACTGTCCCACTCTAAAACAGTGCTTGATCCTTAAGGTTCCAAAGAAGCAAGCAAGGGATAGGCTGAATCTGTAATGACAAAACCACCATGGAAATTCACTGTGGTGCAAACTAAACATCTCAACAGAGGCTTAGTCTAAAGGACTGAAATTCTAATGTTTGTTTCTCTTTGTTAATTTTAAGACTCTTCAAGGGAGGTGCCCATTACACTTAAGGGTGACAACTACATTACCATCTTATACAATGTTATTATTCCTGAATTAAGAGCATCCATCTATCTGAATATGTATTGGGAGCACCTATTGTTATTGTCTCCTTCCTAGCAGGTACTGTCTTTTGGAGACAACAGCTTCATAAGGCTCTCGGGGAAACTGGTACGTTCTTACATGCATCCTCACGCCACATCATCATTCAATGGTCAAAAGCCTAGCAAATGACTGCCTCACTCTCAAATGCCCCCCCCCCATGTTTCCAAGTGCAATTCAAAAACTGGCAAAAGAGAAGGGATGGGCCTTGAAGCCCAGCAGATGGTACCCAGGCATCCGACCATCTGGAAGACCCTGACAGGAGGCAGAGACAGAAGCCATTCACAGGAGGCTAAAAGCAAGACTCTGGGATGGTAAGCCTCGCTTTCTCTTGTTGGATAGGCCAAGGTGCACCTGGTTTCTTCCTCAGAATGGCTGTCTGGCTCTTTCCTTGATCAATACGGAATATAGCTCTTTACAAAGGCTAATTAGGGGCTGGAGAGATGGCCTAGTGGTTAAGAGCACCTGACTGCTCTTGCAGAGGACCCGGGTTCGATCCCCAGTACCCACATGGTGGCTAAGAACCGTCTCTAACTCCAATTCCAGGAGAACTCCAATTCCAGGGGAATCCGAGACCCTCTTCTGACCTCCGCGGCATTGCACGACATGGATGCACAAACCTACATGAAGACAGTACATTCATACACATACAAAAATAAATTTTAAAAATTTAAAAAAGAGATGAAAAAAAAGAAAGGCTAATTAATATAAAGAGCTTTCCTCTGCCACACTACAATTCTGCATTAGGCACACTGACCATGCCTCCAGCCTCCAGCTGTATGCTCGGTGAGCTATCAATGGCTGGGCAGCACTGGTACGTTCTCTATGAATGACTTTTTCTCATTTGTATTGACTTAGAGATACCTCCTTTATTTTGTATTACATTTATTTATTCCCATGTGCCTTAGCAAGGTGTGAAGGTCAGAGGACAATCTATGGGAGTCAATTCATCAGACTTGGCAGCAAGTGCCTTTGCCTTTTGAGCCGCATTGCCTGGTCTTGTAAGTCCAAGCCTATAATAAAAATGTTATGTGCGCCAATCAGAACTCCAATACTATATCCTTAAAGAAATTTACATGTAAAAAAATCCCAAGAAGTAAAGCTAAAACTACAACACACACAAGTCAAGCAAGAACTTCATCATGAAGAAGCCGTTACTGTGCCTATTCGGAGGGCTCCAATGAAGGAGACATCTGAATGAGGGAGACATTGGCTGTCCTCCAGCATACAGCACATGGCTTTGTGAGTCTCGTCTGCCTGAGACTTTAGGAACTCTTCACTTACGCTCTTACCCTCCCCTATTTCTACCACATCATTTTTTTCTCTTTTTTTTTTACTTATGGTGTGTGGTGGTTTGAATGAGAGTGTCCCCCATAGGCTTTAAGTATTCAGATATTTTGTCTCCAGTTGGTGGCACTGTTCTTGGAGGTCTTAGAAGGTGTGGCTGTGCTGCAGGAAGTACGTCATTGGGGGTGGGCTTAGTGAATTTAACAAGCCTTGCAGTCTCTCTCTCTCTCTCTCTCTTCTCTCTCTCTCTCTCTCTCTCTCTCTCTCTCTCGACGGTGATTATTGTGAGATGTGAACTTCGGCTTTCTGCTGCAGTCCCCGCAATGGACTCTGATTCCCTGGAACCGTCAATCATAAGCTCAAATAAACCTTTTATAAGTTCCCTTGCTCATGGTGGTTTATCACAGCAACAGAAAAGTGACTAATACATGGTGCTAGGGATGAAACCCAAGGCCGTGGGAACATCAGGCAAGTGCTTTCTGAACAAATAAACTACATCCCAGCCCATATACTTTTTTCGACATGTATCTTTGTTTTGTGCAATGAGAAATAACTAAAATGAATTATGAATACAGAATTCTTTTCAGCTCAGTAGACATAGTAAATGTTTATCTTCCTTGCTACCTGACACTTTCTGATGACTCACATATATGTGAATCACATCAAAATCACTGAAAAATTTATAGCTTTAAAATAATAAAGCCATCTTTATAATGGACTTAGTATCAAAATGTAACTGAGAAAAATATTTAACATCTACTACCTACCATCAATTTTCTCTACAAATCAGAAAATTAAACTGAATGGTAACCCAGAAGATAATTGACAGAGCCAGGTTTTTTTTTTTTTTTTTAGACAGGGTCTCTCTATAGCCCCAGGTGGCCTGGAACTCACTCTGTAGACCAGGCTGGCCTTGAACTCACAGAGATCTGCTAGGATTAAAGGCATGCGCCACCATGCCCAGCTTAAAGACGGTTTTTAGCTGCCATGTGGGTGCTGGGAATTGAACCCAGGTCCTCTGCAAGAGCAGTCAGTGCTCTTAACCACTGAGCCATCTCTCCAGCCCTGAGCCAGATTTTTGTATATAGTACCAGTACTCAGGAGGTGGAAGAACGAAGACTGAGTTCAAGGCCAGCTTGGGTTACACAGGTAAGACAGTCTCAAAACAAATAAACCAGGCTTCGTGGTGAATACCCTTAATCCCAGCACTCAGGAGGCAGAGGCAGGCAGATCTCTGTGAATTTAAGGCCAGCCTGATCTACATAGTGAGTTCCAGGCCAGCTGGGGCTATAACAGGGAGATCTTGCCTCAGAAAAAAAGACCAAAAAAAAAAAAGAAACCCAAACTGAAAAATGTTGGTGGAAGTGCTGTTTTTTTCTTGTTACATTGCATGTAGAAAGTTTAACTCAGTGCTCAGATTTTTCAGTAAAATTCCAAATTCAGCCGGGCGTGGTGTCGCACGCCTTTAATCCTAGCACTTGGGAGGCAGAGGGAGGTGGATCTCTGTGAGTTCAAGGCCAGCCTGGTCTACAGAGTGAGTTCCAGGACAACCAGAGCTACAACGAGACCCTGTCTCAAAAAGACAAAAAAAAAAAAATTCCAAATTCATAAAATTCATTCAGAAATAATTAGTAACCATTTTGGTATACACTATCTCAAATTCTTTCTTCATTGTTTGAGTGTTGATAAAATATTAATTCTAATTATTATCAGTATTTTTCAAATTAAGTATGTTTTGCATTTTAAAGGGCTTCTCTTACTTCTAATTTGTGTTCATTCTACAAAACATAAGCCACAATCACAAACACCATTTGTAAAACAAAAGCATTTAACTTTTCACAATTTTACTTTTCTTCTTTCACTACTAGGGACTCTAACCCAGGGTGTTGCATATGTTAGGGAAGAACTCAATCAATGAATTACATTCCTAGTACCCCCTTTGACATTTCAAGTTTTATGTTTTATTTTTATTTCAAAGAAAATGCTGGTCTCAAGTTCTTGGCTTATTCCTAATCACCATGTGTGATTGTTCAGAGGTCAGGAATGTGGGCATGCCATCATGGGATGCAGGGAAATAATTTACGCAAGACATAAAACTCACTTCACAGCGTACTGCCCGAAGGCTGAACCAGCATGCTCTTTGCTACTTCAACAGGGCTGAAGAATGTTATCTTCCTTCTGAACTCCAAACAGCAGTAGCATGTGAAAGGGGGAATACCATCCATCACCTTGAACTCTATATTCAATTTTAGCAGTTTCTCATATGTAAAAGAAGATGTATATTTCTTTCTTTCTTTTTTTTTTTTTTTGGTCTTTTCGAGACAGGGTCTCCCTGTAGCACCAGCTGTCCTGGAATTCACTCTGTAGACCAGGCTGGCCTTGAACTCACAAAGATCCGCCTGCCTCTGCCTCCCAAGTGCTAGGATTAAAGGCGTGCGCCACCACGCCCGGCCTAAGAAGATGTATATTTCAAAGATAATAGAGTATAAAAATGTAAAATTGTATTAATGATTTTTCATGCTGATAACATGCTGAGATAAGATTTTGGATATAAATAAAAATTTTGAGCTGGGCATGGTGACACACATCGTTTAATCCCAGCACTCGGGAGGCAGAGGCAGGGCTATCTCTGTGAGATCAAGGCCAGCCTGGTCTACATAGTGAATTCCAGGCCAGCTGGAGCTACAGAGAAATCCTATCTCAAAAAGACAAAAAAGGAAAAAAATATTGAGTATGTGGCAACAGTCAATATTAAGTCTCTTTACCTAAAATACTAATCCTGCTGGGCATAGAGGCTCACGCCTGCAGCTCCAGCACTTGCAGAAGCTAAGGTAGGTAAACTGAGACTCTGAGGCCAACCTGGGCTGGAGGGCTGAGACAGACTCTGCCCAGCTTGTGTGAGGAGGAAACTTTTCTATTTTGAGAAAGAGTTGCTGTTCTCAATCCTGCCAGGAGGTCCAGGGAGGGGCTGCAGGTCGCAGAGCAGAGCTCTGTGCTTCTTGGTCAGCAGGTTGTCGTGCCAGCAGTGTGGGTACTGCCAATTCCACTTCTATACTTTATAGGTGATAACAGCCTCCCTCATAGGATTATGAGATGAGCTAGTGTCTCTTCTTTTTCACTGTTGTGACAAAGTCTCAATATGTTGCTCAGGCTGGCCCTCAAATCAAAGTCTTCCTGCTTCAACCTTCCAAGTGCTGGGAGTACTGACATGTGTTACCCTGCCTAGTGTGGATTAACTATTAATATATGCAATGCATTTAGAACAGTACTGGGAACACAGTAAGCACAATATTGAGCACCTGCTAGTATTACTGCAACACAACTTCTCTAGGACCTAGAATCAACTGCCTTAGGTAAGGGCAATAAGGTCTTGCCTCTAAATCTACTGTAGAAAAAACAATCAGGAAAACCAAAATAGAACCAAGGCTGGGGAAATGGAAGAGTGGATAAACTGCTTGCTGCACAGGTGTGAGGACTGGAGTTTGGATCTCCAGCATCCATGTAAAAATCCAGATAGTACGGAGGCCTCCTATAATCCCAGGACTCCAGAGGCAGAGATGGGATCCTCTGAGCAAGCTGGTTAGTGAACTCTAGATTCAACAAAAGACTGCCTCAATAAATTAAGCAGAGAGTGACTGAGGAAGATACCAAATGTCAACTTCAGATATTCACACATGTGTACAGGCACATGTGCCAACATACATGTAAACATACACATAGGTGCATACATACCACATATAAAAAGACAGAAAAAAACCAAGGAATTGCTCTATATTTTTCACACAAAAATGTCCTTAAAAGAGACAACATAAGTTAACCTGGAAGCAGAATGTGAAGCTCATGATCAAAGGGAGCCAGCCACCACTGGCATACTGGTCTTTAGGTTCAAATGGAGAATCATGAAAATGAAGAAGTTAAAGCACCAGTTAATCCAGCAGCACATACCACAGTCATGATTTCCATAAGGCTTCACGTTAGTGAATTAGTCTAAATCCACTAAAGCTCTGATTCTAGAGTGAATGACTATATGATTAATCATGCATTCATGCAAGATCAAGAAAAGACCTTTACAGGCTTGAGAAATGGCTCAGTGAGTTAAGAGCTTTCTGTGGAAACATGAAGACCTAATTTCATATTCCAGCACTTTTACATAAAAAGCCAGATGTGCAGCACACGCCTGTAATCCCAGCACCTAGACACAGAGGCAAAGGAATCCCAGGGGCTTATCGACCAGTCAGTCTAGCCAACTGGTGAGCTCTAGGTTCATTGAGAAATCTTGTCTTAAAAATATGGTGGGAGTGATAGAGGAAGACACCAGATACTAACCTCCTACACACACACACACACACACACACACACACACACACACACACACACAAATCTTTAAACCACTACTCAAAGATACAATTATCATAAGACCATTGAATAACTTTCCTAGGCATGCCGTTTGCTGCCTCTCCAACATTCATTCCTTTCTTTCTATTACATCTCAAATTTCCAGCGCAGCTGTTTGGGTGGGCCTGACCACACTTTAGGGGTGCACCATGTTTAGATAAAGTTAGCGAGTATCTTGCTCTCCAACCCAACTCATGATCAATCAGGCCAGTAAACTGATGCCAGGATCATGCTGATGCAGAGGTGCTCTTTTCTACTGTCTTTCTGAGACGTGAGGCAACTACAGGAGACAGCTTGCTTGTGAATAGAGACTGCACAGCAAATTAAAAAACTGGCCAAGGTGCAAAGAACAAAAGGCTGCAGAGTGCTTATCCCTAAGCTTAACCTACATCAAATTTATATCTCCCAAAGCTCAGGGATCATTGCTGAAGAGGGGGCAGAAAGACTGTATGAGCCACAGGTGGTGGACAGCCACAAGGAAATGGAGTTTTCCAGATAGCTTGTAAGTCACTCATATGAACTCGCAGCAATGGTGACAGCATGCACAAGTCCCACATAAGCGTAAGTCAGACAAAACCCTAGCATAGATGTGGGGAGATGAGTAAGAAACCCCAACCCTACCTGAGGAATTATTGGCAACCGATGGCTCCTGGGAGAGGGAATCATCCTTGCTTAAGGGTGAGACTCTTGGTAGGTTAACCAGCCTTCAGTGGATGGACCCACAGTGAAGGGCGTACAAGTTTGGGGGATTTAAGTTTGACTCTAAGCATCTATCTATATAATTCATCCATCCATCCATCCATCCATCCATCCACCTACCTATCATCTATCTATCTATCTATCTATCTATCTATCTATCTATCTATCATCTATCACCTATCTATCACCTACCTACCTACCTACCTATCTACCTACCTATATTAGGGTACATGAAATAAGGCAGGGGAAGTGGAAAGAGTATGGATAGGGGAAATGATCTAAATTTGATCAAACAAATTGTATGAAATTTACAAAAATTCAATTTTAAAAGTAGAGAAGAGAACTTGTATCTGGTCATATCATTTAAACCCAGAAGTCTTATTTAAATGCTGACTCCACCTACTATGTATCCAAAAGAATTCCCTATCATTTTAACCACTTTGGGTTAGAATTTCTTTTTCTTGAAAATGGTACATACTTTATATCAGATTCCAAATACGTGAAATATTTTTGTCATTAACTTACCTGGTCTTATGTCTTTTAATTTATCACAATTAAAGGCTCTAAGGGGGAAAAATAACCTGCTTTTCTCACTTAGAAACAACTTCCTCTGAAATGTCAAAATACAGAGTCAGGACCTTAAATATACTCTGCTTTGATTCTTAAATTTAATTAATTAATTAACTAATTAATTAATTCTGAGATAGGGTCTCCCTGTAGCCACAGCTGGCTTGGAACTTGCTATGTAGACCAGACTGACCTTGATCTCTCTGATTCTTGTCCTATACATATTTGGTACTGTTGTTTCAGAGTGATAGACTCTTTCCTTGATTTTCAGGGCAATCTCAGGGCTGCATGCTGCTCACCTGACTAGGCCATTGTAATGTCTTAGGTATTTAGCAGCAGCATCAAGGGAATAAGCAATCATACAATAAGGACATGTCCCCAGTAAGGTTAATGCATCAATGGAAAACTTCCTTGTAACAGGATTAAATATAGCCTTCACTACATTAAGCTACAACTTAAAGCCCCTGTATATAATATCAGCCAACTTTTTGTACCTTAGAACAGCTAATAAAGTCACAGGCACTAAGTATACAGAGTAGCTTGGATATTTTTGTGTATAAAGTATAGTATACGTTAATATTTCAAAATGAAATGTACCAGAAATAAAATAATCTTTATAAACTCTTTACAGCTCTTTCTGAATTGCCTGGTGTGGTGGCACGCCCCTTTAATTGCAATACTTGGGAAGCAGAGGCAGGAGGATCTCTATGAGTTCAAGACCAGCCTGGTCCACAGAGTGAGTTTCAGGCCAGCTTGGGGCCACAGGGAGACCCTGATTCAAAAATAAAAACATAAAATAAATAAATAAACAAACAAACAAACAAATAAATAAATAACTATGTTCTGAATTATTTTGGCCATCAGGAGTAGAAGCTCTCCAAATATAACTATGTTACAAAAGGGTCAGTTAGCTGTAATAGAATACATCTAAGTAGAGGAACGATGATCTTCATACAAGACAACCATAACAGAAAGGTTGACAATTTTAAAAGGAGACCATACAGCGTCCTGTGACAGACAGCAGACTGACCTGCCAGAGCCTTGATGCGGGAGCGCTCAAAGAGCCTTGCAGAGCTGTTTTCGTTGTCCCAGTCATCCACGTCCCAGCGGTTGTTGACATCACTGTACTGCTGTTGGATCTCAATGTTGTCATAGTCTGTGGCTACTGTAGTCGTCATCTTGAACTGTCTCAGGTACTCTTCCACATCAGTTCCTTCTTAGAGGTCTGTGAGAAAAGGGGAAAAAAACCAGTTAGATGCCAAAAGTATACACAGTCTCCACAACACATGATGGATAAAATAAGTACAAAATAAGACACGTGTCCAGATTAGCCATCTAGAGTCAAAGCTGGTTTTGAACTTTTCAGCCATGCTTCAGTCATATCAGGTATGTGACCTTGGCCAACCTACTTTACACCTTTTCTGATCATGAAAGTGGAAGATAGCTGCACAGGGTGCTAGGAAGACTGAATAAGATAACAGGTGCCAGATGCCCAACCAATGGTGGTGGTGGTGGTGGTGGTGCTGCTGCTGCTGCTGCTACTCCTCCTCCTTTTCCTCTTCCCCCCCCTCCTCTTTTTTTTTTTTTTTTTAAA